>WNWK01009100.1:0-79359 GCA_009830355.1 Cherax destructor | reverse complement strand
AAATTAGGTTGGGATCCAAGGAAGGGAGAGCAAGTTAAATTCCTGGAACAAGGGCACCATAAATTGGGACGTTCATCCACCCTTTTAGCAGGCTGTCCCGACATACATCTCTCTGCATTTGCCCCGGAGGAACCAAGATAAACACCCCATCTGAGAGAGTGAAAGACTATTTGACACGGAAGCAACACCAGGTAACTACTGACCAGTCCACAGGCCGGGCCCAGGCGGGAGGTGACCAGGCCGTATAAGACACTTCCACATGTTTTGGAACGCCCCCAAACACCTATCCACCCGTCAGCCACTGCCATCACCAACCCACGGGAACAACCACCCCCATCATGTAAATCATCGCCTGTTTTACAATTTTAAAAAAAAGACATTCTTTAAAATTTTATAAACACTTTCAAATAGTTAAGAAACTTTTACAATATTAGAAAATGTGTTGAGGTGCAACCGTGTGAGAGGGAAGGACTCCCCAAGGGGAGAGTCATTATTCCGGAGGTGGTTTTTTGTACTACCCCTAGTTTTGGGGATTTTTTCCCCGGTGGGGATATACCCCCCAGCGTGAAGGGGATGTACTCCTTAAGGGAGAGCATGAGATACCCCCCCGGCGGGTGTGAGGCTTCTAGAGAGGAGAGAGTACTACCCCGGGGAGTATGCCTGGGAGGGTTTCGTCAACGCCCGCCCCGGTCTGGCCAGGCCTGGGGATCGGGGTCTGATCAACCAGGCTGTTACGCTAGCCGCCGTAAACCGACATACGAACTTCAACCAGGCTGATCAGGTACTGACTTTGGTGCCTGTCCAGCGCCTTCTTGAAGACAGCCAAGGGTCTATTGGTAATCCCCCTTATGTATGCTGGGAGGCAGTTCCCCTAGTGTGAGAGTGAGTGTGGTACTACTCCTAGTGTGAGTGAGTGTGGTACTACTCCTAGTGTGAGTGTAACTATACCTTAGGGAGAGTGTGAAGCAACTTACCAAAAACACTGAAGAGTGAAGCAAAGGTTCCCCAGTGGCTGTACTGAGTGTGTCCCCACCTGAGCACACGCTGCACGAACAGGTACTTCACGTTGCTCTCACCTGAAGTGCACCATCAACTGTGAGTTACAGGTAAATGTATCACCACCTGTCAGTTCTGTTAATGTGTCTGTCATTCACTGGTAACCACACACACACACTCACACACACATAGAGCTGTATTAAGGCTACGTACCGATATTCTCCCAAAAAAGCTGTTGTTCTCTTCATACTCCTCGGGTAGTTCTCAAGGGGAAGGATCACTCTATTTTTGTTTTCTCGTCCGATTTCTTTCATTTTTGGTGTACGTTAAGAAGTGTTCACTCTACTTATTGTGTGTAAGTTTCAATAAGATAGACCAGAAATAAAAAACTGAAAAAAAAATGACAATGACAATTGGCAACAATGTTGTCCTAAATGACACTGCGAAGGGTTGTTTGGAGACTTGTTGCTGATAAAACAATGCTAATGCGATTTTTGATGAAGTAAAACCCAGTAAATATCTTATCTTTATTCTACAAAAAAATAAAGTTGCTAAGTTTTTACATTTTGCAAAATATCTACCCTTTACTCCCACACAAATCCCAAAATATTTGGAATATTTCCAATATTTTTTCCTCGGCTTGTAGAACAATAATTATTTTATGATTCCTGTGAAAATCATTTCATTTAACTCAACAGTAAATGATACCTTTCATGAAATAAGTCAACAACTTCCGAGATATTCAGCGAAAACGCGCGTTCCTCATGACTCGTGAAAAAAATCGTGTTTTTTTTTCAGTTTTTCCGTACGAAACTAGTGATCTAGCACAGTTAGCCTTACATAAACTCCGTTTTCTCTTATATTAGGGCCTCAGAAGGCCAGGAGAGAACGATATGGTCAGAGTGGTAATTATTATACCGTGGGTCTGACCGCAACCACTCGTCACATTATGGCCTATTTTATTCATTCTAGAGTATCTGTCATGTTTCTATGTCATTTACATATTGTTTTATGCCATATTTGATCAATTGTGATAGATAAATAAGCCGTAGTGTTGATATTAGCGTAATAATGAAGCATATTAACTCGCATCTTGAGCAAATATTCCCAGACGGTTCCTGATTGGCTCTCATACTGTTGTGATGCTAAATCGTCAATTATTATATTAGAAAGAATAATACAAGAATTAGCTAAAAATAAACCGGAAAAATATCTAAAAATTTACTGGATGTGAGCAGGCATGCTATGGGCGGTGGCATCACCATATATGTTATAACTTACTACAATTTCTTGAAGGAACATCGTAGAACAATGAGATTTATACTAGAGTGTTGCCAAAGTGTTAAGCTATTTTTCTATACAATTAATTTAATTTCCATAATTTTTCGATTTTTTTTCACTCACGTGCCACGTGTGTGAACCTGCCCTCAAGATCCAGTGCTTTGGTAATTTTAGGATTGTCTTGTCGAAGTGTTCCATTCCTACCATTCCCTTTCAGACTCGTCTACTTGTACACACAAGGTTGAACAGTGGTCACAAAGTAGTTAAAGCAGATAATAATATTTTATAAGGTGGAAAGTCCACCTAGTTTAAGAACATAAGACAGAAGGAACACTGCAGCAGGCCTGCCGGCCCAAGCGAGGCAAGTTCAATTCTCATATCTGTTTAAGCCAATGCCTTAACCTAGTCAGGTCAGGTCACGTTCACCTAAGGAAGGAGCAAGGTATCTGACCAAGTAGCACAAGCTAGTCAGGTCAAACTCACACACACCCACACCCACTCATTTATTTATCTAACCTATTTTTAAAACTTAACAATGTCTTAGCCTTTGTGACGGTACTCGGGAGTTTGTTCCACTCATCCACAACTCTATTACCAAACCAGTGCTTTCCTATATCCTTCCTGAATCTGAATTTTTCCATCTTAAAACCATTGCTGCGAGTCCTGTCTTGGCTAGATATTTTTAGCATGCTATTTACATCCCTTTATTCATTCCTGTTTTCCATTTATACACTTCAGTCATATCCCTCTAATTCTACGCCTTTTTAGAGAGAGCAGATTCAGGGCCCTCAGTCTATCCTCATAGGGAAGATTTCTGATACATGGCATCAACTTTGTCATCCTCATTTGTACGTTTTCCAGAGCATTTATATTCATTCTGTAATACGGTGACCAGAATTGTGCAGCATAATCTAAATGAGGCCTAACCAAAGATATATAGAGTTGAAGAACAACCTGAAGACTTCTATTATTTATACTTCTTGATATGAAGCCAAGGATTCTGTTCGCTTTATTGCGAACACTTATGCAGTGTTGTCTTAGTTTCAGATTACTACTATCCAGAACTCCTAAATCCTTTTCGTAATCAGTAAAATTAATATCTGCATTATTTAGTTTATATGTGTGCCTTAGGTTTCTTCAGTAGCCTCTGATGTGGAACTCTATCGAAAGCCTTACTTAAGTCCATATACACAATATCATATTCAATACCAAGGTCTACCTCCTCAAATACCCTAGTGAAAAAAGTTAGTAAATTCGTAAGACAGGAACGCCCCTTTGTAAAACCGTGCTGAGATTCATTAATCAATTTATGCCTTTCAAGATGGCTACGAATTGCCTCAGCAATTATTGATTTCATAAATTTTCCCACTATGGAGGTAAGGACCTGTCACCTGCCTTGTAAATAGGTATTACATTTGCCATTTTCCACTTGTCTAGCACTATGCAAGTTTATTGTGATATATTGAAAAGATTAGCCAAAGGTATGCTAAGTTCCTCTTTACATTCCTTTAAAACCCTTGCAAACAGTTCATCAGGGCCTGGGGATTTGTTAGGCTTTAATTTCTCTATTTGTCTGAGAACTATGTCACTAGTTACCACAATCATGCATAGTTTATTATCGTCCTGTTCTACATAATTTATTATTTCTGGAATTTCGCTAGTATTTTCCTGAGTAAAAACTGAGAGGAAGTAAGTGTTGAAAAGGTCCCACATTTCCTAATCACTGTCAGTGATTTGACTTGAGTTACTCTTAAGTGGGCCTATCTTGTCCCTAATCTTATTTCTGTATACCTGAAAGAATCTTTTTGGGTTAGTCTTCGAATCCCTTTCGACTTTAGCCTCATTATTCCTTTTTGCTTTTCTTATTCATTTTTTTTTATTTCTCTCTTTAATTGAATATATTGATTTCTTAATTGCCCATCCCCTCTTTTGATACTCCTATATATGCCTCTCTTTTTACCAATGAGATGATTTAATCTATTGTTTATCCATTTGGGATCATTTTTGTTAGATCTAATTTCCCTACTCAGAACAATAGTTGTCTGTGCAGCTAGTACTATGCTCTGGAAATCATCATATTGGCAACCAAAACCACCTACCTGACCCATAGTCAGGTCATCCCAATTTAGCCCACCCAGGTAATTTCTCAGCCCCATGAAGTCGGCCAAGCGAAAGTCTGGAACAGAGACTTGATTGCAGTTACCTGGGTAATTCCATGATATATTGAAACTAAGTGATTTGTGATCGCTTTCCCCAAGCTCATCATTAACCTCAAGATTATTTATTAGTGACTCTTTGTTGGCAAGAACCAAGTCAAGCAGGTTGCTACCTCTAATTGGTTCTGTCACACACTGTTTTAAAAAACAATCCTGAACCGTATCAAGAAAGTCAATAGACTCACGATTTCCTGATACATTGTTCCAATCAATTTGTCTAAAGTTAAAATCTCCAATTAACACAACATTTTCTTATCTAGACGCCTTATGAATTTCGTCCCATAGCAGCTTACTGCACTTCCTATCGAGGTTTGGGGGCCTATAAATCACACCCAAAATTAATTTTTCACGACCCAAACAAATTCTGTGTCCGATGTTTCTAATCTTATATCTTGTCTAACACAACAATTTAAATTATCTCTGACATACATCGCCACTCCATCACCCTTCCTGTTGACCCTATCAGTGTGCAATAGTTTATAACCCAGTATGTTGCATTCAGAAGGCATTTCTCTATCTTTCAAGTTAAACCAGATCTCCATTATACAAATAATATCTATATTACCTGCACTTGCAAGTAATCTTAGCTCATCTATCTTATTTCTTAGACTCCTACTATTTGTATAGTAAACCTTAAGGGAGCTAGTCACTCGTTGCCCTCTACTGTCTCTCTTTGTTTGTTGATCAATTGTTTTGCCTTTACAAGCAACTTTATTTTGAATATTGTCTTTTAAACATATCCCTGGGGTATCCTGGTAACATCTGCTCTTTTCAATCCTAATGCAGCAGCCTGATTGTTTCCAACAAACACCCATACCTCTATAATCTATCAGTTTAAGTCCTAGACAAGTCACCAATGACCCCCTTAACATCCCTTGTTTGGAAGGTTCTCATTATCAGTTCTAACAGGCCCATTGTAATATTCCCATATTGTAATTTGAGTCATTTTACTGTTGGCTATATATTAAAACAGATGTACAACTTTAACAAACTATGATCTATTTGTCTAGTATTAAGTAGTCTGTAACCCATTAAATTTAGTCTGCCCGTAATGCATGATAGTGGCTCTTTGCACTGCAAATTATTATTGTAATTACACACTGTAAACTACCTTAGTAAATATGACTCCCTACAACATGTCAATCACATTGTAAACTTGCAAAGAAATAAAAATTTGAATTTGAATTTGAATTTGAATCATTTTCCTCGCAGGTGTGACAGTGACACTGCTGTGATCCTCGAAGGTGAGATTCTCTGACATTAACACTCCCAGTTCCTTCACATTACTTTTCCGCTCTATTGTGTGATTAGAGTTTGTAGTATACTCAGTTCTAGCTATTATTTTCTCCAGTTTTTCATAACGGAGTAGTCGAAATTTGTCCTCACTGAACATCATATTGTTCTCCGTTACCCATTGGTAAACTTGGTTTGTCTGCTTGGAGATTTACTGTGTCCTCAGTAGATGACAGTCTCATGCAGATTCTATTATCGTCTGCAAAGGATGACACTGTGCTATGGTTTACATCTCTGTCCATGCCTGATATAAGGATGAGGAACAGGATAGGGGCGAGTACTGTGCCTTGTGGAACAGAGATTTTCGCTCTTGTAGCCTCAGACTTTACTCTGTTTACCACTATTCTTTGTGTTTGATTGGTTAGAAAGTTCAAGATCCATCTGTTCACTTTACCAGTTATCTCTTTATCACGCATTTTGTGCGCTATTACACCATCATCGCATTTGTTAAAAGCTGTAGCAAAATCTGTATGTAATGCATCTGCATTCTGTTTATCCTCCAGTGTATCCAAGACCATATCATAGCGGTCCAGTAGTTGCGAGAGGCAGGAGCGACCTGCTCTGAACCCATGTTGCCCTGGATTGTGCAGCTGTTGAAAATCCAGGGCAACAGCTGCTTCTTAGATATTTTTTCAAAGATTCTTTATGATGTGGGACGTTAAAGCTACTGGTCTATAGTTCTTAGATATTGCTTTGCTGCCACCTATATCCGTTGTTTTAGTGACTGGGATTACATCCTTGTCTATGCTCCCTCTCCATAGCATACTTAACACGCTACAGGGGCTTCTTGCAGTTCTTAATGAACACGGAGTTCCACGAGTCTGGGCCTTGGGTTGAGTGAATGGACATTTGTCAATGACTTTTTCAATGTCCAGTATACATTGACAGGGTTTTGAGGCTCATTCATGAAAAAATAATTTGGATTGTCGATCTTTAGACTAATTAGTGGCTCGCTAAACACAGAGTCGTATTGAGAAATCAGAATCTCACTCATTTCTTTGTTGTCATCTGCGTAAGTTCCGTCTTGTCTGAGCAGGGGGCCCGATGCCAGATGTGATTTTTGCCTTGTCTGCCATGTTTTTGGAGGAAGAAGTGATATACTTTACATAGTATTAGTAACGGAAATAAACTCGTAGAGCGTACATTAACCTACCTCAAAACAGAGACAATAGGATTTACTGACCCCAGACGGGTAGAGAGTCACAGAGCATAGCCAGGATAAGGAGGAGGATGTGGATAGTGGCTCGTTGCGGTCGTGGACGGACGGTCACTTGTACAGCCTCGTACAACTGACCAGCGTCACACGCCGTCACACACAACCTCCCTGCTTCACCTGCCGTCGTCACACACCCGGATCTTTCCTGTCGGAATGAACTTATATGTGAGACCTGCTGTTCTAAATACAAAGTTTTACTAACATATTTCAGTCACAAACTACGGATACATAAAAGGAATATAGTATGGAGTTTTATTTCTTTGCTGTTAGAAAGACCTAATTAGAAATAATTAAATTGACTTTTTTATTGTTAAATCTACATAAAAATCAGTGTAAATCTAAAACAATTATTCGTTTACTGCAATTAGTATATAACTGTGTAATAGTTTGTATATCCAAATGGAAGAAAAACTAAATAAATCTAATCTTAAAATCTAAACAGTCAAAATAAATGTCAGGAATATCGAAATAAAAAATAAAATGGTTTGAAAGTATAAAGATGTGAGAGAGAAAGTGACAATCTCCTGGCGGAAGATTTAGGAACTGCTTCACAAATAACGATCTTGTTCAGGATGGTATAATGTAGTGGAAGACATGTAGAAGTAACTTTTAATGATCAGTCTCTCAGTCTTGAAAAGTGTTCAGTCCCTTAGTCTTGATGGACTGAAATTCATCAATGATAAGCGACTGATCACCACAAACAACGTCTTCATGTGTTCCGCTGCTCTGGATTAACAATTTATTCAGTAACTCACATGAAAGTTCTTCACAACAGTGTGTGTTTGTTCAAGTGAAGAACAGCGGGATAGCTGTGTGTGTATGGATGCATAATCTGTCATATCTTGTAAAATCGTCTACTACACTTTTGAAAGAAAATAACTTAGATCAAATCTGTCATTACGTTGTCGCGTGCGGAGCTCCTCTCTGGACGTCGCACTCTTGCAGCGACGTACATGATACTGACGACGTAGACGCCGATGACGAAAGGAAAAGCTGCCACATAGCTGCCAGCATCGAGAAGGACTCCCACGAGGGCATTGCCCACAGGGGCACCGAGGTAGTATGACGCGTCCAAGAATCCCATCCGTAACGTACGACTGCCTGGTGTACATGGTACTGTGATCTAGTGATAACGTCTGTCTGGTGTACATGGTACTGTGATCTAGTGATAACGTCTGTCTGGGGTACATGGTACTGTGATCTAGTGATAACGTCTGTCTGGTGTACATGGTACTGTGATCTAGTGATAACGTCTGTCTGGTGTACATGGTACTGTGATCTAGTGATAACGTCTGTCTGGGGTACATGATACTAAGATCTAGTGATAACGTCTGTCTGGTGTACATGGTACTGTGATCTAGTGATAACGTCTGTCTGGGGTACATGGTACTGTGATCTAGTGATAACGTCTGTCTGGGGTACATGGTACTGTGATCTAGTGATAACGTCTGTCTGGTGTACATGGTACTGTGATCTAGTGATAACGTCTGTCTGGTGTACATGGTACTGTGATCTAGTGATAACGTCTGTCTGGTGTACATGGTACAGTGATAACGTCTGTCTGGTGTACATGGTACAGTGATCTAGTGATAACGACTGCCTGGTGTACATGGTACTGTGATCTAGTGATAACTACTGCCTGGTGTACATGGTACTGTGATCTAGTGATAACGTCTGTCTGGTGTACATGGTACTGTGATCTAGTGATAACGTCTGTCTGGTGTACATGGTACTGTGATAACGTCTGTCTGGTGTACATGGTACAGTGAAAACGTCTGTCTGGTGTACATGGTACAGTGATCTAGTGATAACGTCTGTCTGGTGTACATGGTACAGTGGTCTAGTGATAACGTCTGCCTGGTGTACATGGTACTGTGATCTAGTGATAACGTCTGTCTGGTGTACATGGTACTGTGATCTAGTGATAACGTCTGTCTGGTGTACATGGTACTGTGATCTAGTGATAACGTCTGTCTGGTGTACATGGTACTGTGAACTAGTGATAACGTCTGTCTGGTGTACAAGGTACTGTGATCTAGTGATAACGTCTGTCTGGTGTACATGGTACTGTGATCTAGTGATAACGTCTGTCTGGTGTACATGGTACTGTGAACTAGTGATAACGTCTGTCTGGTGTACATGGTACTGTGAACTAGTGATAACGACTGTCTGGTGTACATGGTACTGTGATCTAGTGATAACGTCTGTCTGGTGTACATGGTACTGTGATCTAGTGATAACGTCTGTCTGGTGTACATGGTACTGTGATCTAGTGATAACGTCTGTCTGGTGTACATGGTACAGTGATCTAGTGATAACGTCTGTCTGGTGTACATGGTACAGTGATCTAGTGATAACGTCTGTCTTGTGTACATGGTACTGTGATCTACTGATAACCATTACTGTGTTGTGACACTCTCCTACAATCATCACTGTAAGCCATCTAGTGCCTCTCCTTCACCTCAACATTACCCTCACAGGTTTTCATCTTCTTTGACTCCCTACTCGGTTGGCAACGCACTCAGCTCACATACTAAGTGTCCGTGGTTCGATCCTCGGCACTGGTGGAAACGTTGGGCATGTTTCCTAACATCTGCTGCCCCTGTTCACCTAGCAGTAGGTAGGTACCTGAGTGTTAGTTGACTGTTGTGGGGGGGCATCCCGGGGGGGTATACCTTAGATATGGCTGGGCTTTGAAATGAGCTGAGGTGGATAAGAGTTCTTAGCTGTAATCCTACAACTGAGCAGTGGACACAAACACACCTCTATGATCATACTCAGACACACAGCTATAAACATTCTCAGACACAGCCATAAACATTCTCGGACACACCGCTACAAACACTCAGACACACAGCTATAATCATAATCAGACAAACAGCTATAATAATTCTCAGTCACACAGCTATAATCATACTCAGACACAGCAATAATAATACTCAGGCACACAGTTGTAAATGTGGAAAATCTCGTTCGAATTTCCCATACGTTACAGACGTTCCCCCAGTTGTGGGGGTGAGGAGGGGGGGGGGCGATGCCTACTGAGGCCAGGTGCCACATTATTATACACTTTTAATTTGTAAGACTTTATCTGCAATGAAGCCCACAGGCTTCATTACAGATTAATGAAGTATTACTTAGACGTATTTAGATTTAGACAGATTTTGTTTAGCTTACTTTCTACACACGTATCCTACACAATATATCTCCCTGTGTACTCCCTTTTCTGCCAAGAGTGCCCACGGGGTACTGCAGACCGACTGCCCTTAGTCACAAAAAAAAACCATAGTGAGCAGCGGGCGACTTACCCGTACGACTGGCCTTGTATAAAGATTATATCTCCCTGTACTAAGAGACACTTGCAGGTGACTCACACAGGTATTTCTAGGTGTACCATGGCTTATCACCCTTCCACATGAGTACCTCGAGAGTATTGAAGGCATTCATATATTGGGGCCCACGTGCAAAGAGGTGGCCACCACCTTCACCAGAGACCTACATTTGCAACTCTGTCACGTCACACCGCCCACTGTCAGCATCGAGGTACGTAGAATTAACTCAGGTAACTAGGATGGGGCTGAATTTCATAAGTGACTTGAGAAAGATCACTAACCTAACCAGTCATAAACCCACAGACAAACCTCTGTTCTATTCAATAAACATACTCAGACACACAGCTATAATCACACTCAGACACACAGCTATAATCACACTCAGACACACAGCTATAATCACACTCAGACACACAGCTATAATCACACTCAGACACACAGCTATAATCACACTCAGACACACAGCTATAATCACACTCAGACACACATCTATAATCACACTCAGACACACAGCTATAATCACACTCAGACACACAGCTATAATCACACTCAGACACACAGCTATAATCACACTCAGACACACAGCTATAATCACACTCAGACACACAGCTATAATCACACTCAGACACACAGCTATAATCACACTCAGACACACAGCTATATTCATACTCAGACACACAGCTATAATCACACTCAGACACACAGCTATAATCACACTCAGACACACAGCTATAATCACACTCAGACACACAGCTATATTCATACTCAGACACACAGCTATAATCACACTCAGACACAGCTATAATCACACTCAGACACACAGCTATAATCACACTCAGACACAAAGCTATAATCACACTCAGACACACAGCTATAATCACACTCAGACACACAGCTATAATCACACTCAGACACAAAGCTATAATCACACTCAGACACACAGCTATAATCACACTCAGACACACAGCTATAATCACACTCAGACACAAAGCTATAATCATACTCAGACACACAGCTATAATCACACTCAGACACACAGCTATAATCACACTCAGACACACAGCTATATTCATACTCAGACACACAGCTATAATCACACTCAGACACACAGCTATAATCACACTCAGACACACAGCTATAATCACACTCAAACACACAGCTATATTCACACTCAGACACACAGCTATAATCACACTCAGACACACAGCTATAATCACACTCAGACACACAGCTATAATCACACTCAGACACACAGCTATAATCACACTCAGACACACAGCTATAATCACACTCAGACACACAGCTATAATCAGACACACAGCTATAATCACACTCAGACACACAGCTATAATCAGACACACAGCTATAATCACACTCAGACACACAGCTATATTCATACTCAGACACACATCTATAATCACACTCAGACACACAGCAATAATCACACTCAGACACACAACTATAATCACACTCAAACACATAGCTATAATCACACTCAGACACAGCTATAATCACACTCAGACACACAGCTATAATCACACTCAGACACAGCTATAATCACACTCAGACACACAGCTATAATCAGACACACAGCTATAATCACACTCAGACACACAGCAATAATCACACTCAGACACATAGCTATAATCACACTCAGACACACAACTATAATCACACTCAGACACACAGCTATAATCACACTCAGACACACAGCTATAATCACACTCAGACACACAGCTATAATCACACTCAGACACACAGCTATAATCAGACACACAGCTATAATCACACTCAGACACACAGCTATAATCACACTCAGACACACAGCTATAATCACACTCAGACACACAACTATAATCACACTCAGACACACAACTATAATCACACTCAGACACACAGCTATAATCACACTCAGACACACAGCTATAATCACACTCAGACACATAGCTATAATCATACTCAGACACACAGCAATAATCACACTCAGACACACAACTATAATCACACTCAGACACACAGCTATAATCACACTCAGACACACAACTATAATCACACTCAGACACATAGCTATAATCACACTCAGACACACAGCTATAATCACACTCAGACACATAGCTATAATCACACTCAGACACAGCTATAATCACACTCAGACACACAGCTATAATCACACTCAGACACAGTTATAATCACACTCAGACACACAGCTATAATCACACTCAGACACACAGCTATAATCACACTCAGACACACAGCTATAATCACACTCAGACACACAGCTATAATCATACAACTAAGCCGTGAACACAAGATAATACAGACGTGGGTGAGACTTATCAGCCAGATGAGCGAAGCAGAGCATCAGGAGACCATGAGTGCCACCGCTGAGAGAGTACATGACTGACCCCAGCAGTGTGGTCTCCATGGACCAGCGCGGAGACAGGGCGCAGATCAGGTACACAACGGACTCCCCCAGGAGGCAGGTTATGGAGAAGATGAGGGGTACTCGACGACCCCAGCGATCACTCCACGACCCCAGCACCAGCACCCACACCACCTGCCGGAGCTTCATTCGTCAGGAGTGGAAAAAAAAAAAATGACGTGTCCTGACGGGGATGTTCAACCAAGTTAAAATATTTGATGAAGATAAGATATGAAACTAAGATATTCCCAACATAATGGTTTAAAATATTCAGAAAAAAAGCGACGATAAACAACACTGAAGATAATATTAAAGTAGAACAATGATAACACTGAACAAAACCGAGTAGATAAAGAGAATAAATTAAAAGGAAAAAACAGAAGAGTTGATTAGATAAGTTATTGACACCGATTGACAACACAAATTATATCCACTGCATATATATATATATATATATATATATATATATATATATATATATATATATATTTGAATGATGCTATGTTGTGTGTGGTGAAGCAGACAGGGAAAAGAGAGAGAGAGAGAGAGAGAGAGAGAGAGAGAGAGAGAGAGAGAGAGAGAGAGGGAAAGAGAGAGAGAGAGCGCACATACCTGGATTGCCGTCTCGAAGATGGATCTATACATAAGGAAAGTTGAAACAAGATCCTGGACAGCCACCTGGGAGCTGTCATAGTCCTTCAACTTGCTACAAACCTCATCACTCATCCCAAAGTTGACCTGCACGCCCACGAGGCGGATTGTCCAGTCATAGATGATTATTATTATTATTATTATTATTATTATTATTATTATTATTATTATTATTATTATTATTATTATTATTATTATTATTATTATTATTATTATTATTACTATTATTATTATTATTATTAATATTATTATTATTGCTGTTGTTGTTGTTGTTGGAAGAGAATATTGAAAACTGTCTCATGCAACAAAAGAGTGCACACCTTGCAAGCTTTCTCAACCATGAGGTCCTGTGAGGATAAGTAGGACACCTGAGAACACATGTTATGCAGGAACAACACAGGTTCTACTGACACGTGCCCCGCCAACACGCCCACACGCCCACACCATCCTCTATCCCGTCCCACACCCGCGTCCTGCCCAACATTTGTGTTCGGTTCACGAGATGTGTCTGGTCCAGGAGATATGTCTGGCCCAGGAGCTCGATCTGACTCAGAGGATGCGGTTTGTTGCATTCTGGTGAGTATAACAGCAGGTTAACATATGTCTTTTCAGTTTAAATAAATAAATAATATATATATATATATATATATATATGTATATATATATATATATATATATATATATATATATATATATATATATATATATATATGTATATAGTCCTTCTCCTGTGTACATTACTAAATAAGAGAATAAGAAAAACTTTATAAAACTGGGATGTTTGAATGTGCGTGAATGTAGTGCAGATGATAAGAAAGAGATGATTGCTAATGTTATGAATGAAAAGAAGTTGGATGTCCTGGCCCTAAGCGAAACAAAGCTGAAGGGGGTAGGTGAGTTTCAGTGACAAGAAATAAATGGGATTAAGTCAGGAGTATCTGAGAGAGTTAGAGCTAAGGAAGGGGTAGCAATAATGTTGAAAGATCACTTATGGAAGGAGAAGAGGGAATATAAATGTATAAATTCAAGGATTATGTGGATTAAAATAAGGGTAGGATGCGAAAAGTGGGTCATAATAAGCGTGTATGCACTTGGAGAAGAGAGGAGTGTAGAGGAGAGAGAGAGATTTTGGGAGATGTTAAGCGAATGTATACGAACTTTTGAACCAAGTGAGAGAGTAATTGTGGTAGAGGACCTAAATGCTAAAATAGGTGAAACATTTAGAGAGGGTGTGGTAGGTAAGTTTGGGGTGCCAGGTGTAAATGATAATGAGAGCCCTTTAATTGAACTTTGTATAGAAAGGGGTTTAGTTATGGGTAATACATATTTTAAGAAAAAGAGGATAAATAAGTATACAAGATATGATGTAGGGCGTAATGACAGTAGTTTGTTGGACTACGAATTGGTATATGAAAGACTGTTGAGTATACTTCTGGATGTAAATGTTTATAGAGGGGCCAGATATATACCAGATCACTTTTTAGTTGAAGCTATAGTGAGAGTAAAAGATAGATGGGATACAAGGAAAATAGAAGCAGCAAGTAAGAGAGAGGTGAAGGTTTATAAACTAAAAGAGGAGGCAGTTAAGGTAAGATATAAACAACTATTGGAGGGATGGGCTAGTGAGAGTATAGGCAATGGGGATGAAGATGTATGGGGTAGGTTAAAGAATGTAGTGTTAGAGTGTTCAGCAGAAGTTTGAGGTTACAGGAAAGTGGGTGCGGGAGGGAAGAAGAGCGATTGGTGGAATGATGATGTAAAGAGAGTAGTAAGGGAGAAAAAGTTAGCGAATGAGAGGTTTTTACAAAGTAGAAGAGATGCAAGGAGGGAAGAGTATATTGAGAGAAAAAGAGAGGTTAAGAGAGTGGTGAAGCAATGTAAAAAGTGAGCAAATGAGAGTGGTGAGATGTTTTTTCAACAAATTTTGTTGAAAATAAGAAAAAGGTTTGGAGTGAGATTAATAAATTGAGGAAGCCTAAGGAACGAATGGATTTGACAGTTAAAAATAGGAGAGGAGAGTTATTAAATGGAGAGTTAGAGATAGCGGGAAGATGGAGGGAATATTTTGAAGAATTGTTAAATGCTGATGAAGATAGGGAGGCTGTGATTTCGTGTATAGGGCAAGGAAGAATAACATCTTGTAGGAGTGACGAAGAACCAGTTGTGAGTGTGAGGGAAGTGGGTAGAATGAAAGGGGGTATGGCAGCTGGGATTGATGGGATAAAGATAGAAATGGTTAAAGCAGGTGGGGATATAGTTTTGGAGTGGTTGGTGCTATTATTTAATAAATGTATGGAAGAGGGTAAGGTATCTAGAGATTGGCAGAGAGCGTGTATAGTTCTTTTTTATAAAGGCAAAGGGGCCAAACAAAGAGTGCAAAATTTATAGGGGAATAAGTATGTTGAGTATACCTTGTAAAGTGTATGGTAGAGTTATTATTGAAGGAATTAAGAGTAAGACGGAGAGCAGGATAGTAGATGAACAAGGAGGTTTTAGGAAAGGTAGGGGGTGTGAAGACCAAGTGTTTACAGTGAAACATATAGGTGAACAGTATTTAGATAAGGGTAAAGAGGTTTTCGTGGCATTTATGGATCTGGAAAAGGAGTATGACAGGGTGGATAGGGAGGCAATGTGGCAGATATTGCAGGTGTATGTAATAGGAGGTAGGTTACTGAAAGCAGTGAAGAGTTTTTATGTGGATAGGGAGGCTCAGGTTAGAGTATGTAGGAGAGAGGGAGATTATTTCCCAGTAAAAGTAGGTCTTTGACAAGGATGTGTGATATCACCGTGGTTGTTCAATACATTTATAGATAGGGTTGTAAGAGAAGTGAATGCAAGGGGGTTGGCAAGAGGTGTGGGGTTAAAAGATAAAGAATCTAACACAAAGTGGGAGTTGTCACAGTTGCTCTTTGCTGATGACACTGTGCTTTTGAGAGATTCGGAAGAGAAGTTGTAGAGGTTGGTGGATGAGTTTGGTAGGGTATGTAAAAGAAGAAAATTAAAAGTGAATATAGGAAAGAGTAAGGTGATGAGGATAACAATAACAAAAAAAGTAGGTGACGAAAGATTGGATATCAGATTGGAGAGGGAGAGTATGGAGGTAGTGAATGTATTCAGATATTTGAGAGTGGACGTGTCAGCAGATGGGTCTATGAAGGATGAGGTGAATCATAGAATTGATGAGGGGGAAAAGGGTGAGTGGTGCACTGAGGAGTCTGTGGAGACAAAGAACTTTGTCCGTGGAAGCAAAGAGGGGAATGTATGAGAGTATAGTTATACCAACACTTTTATATGGGTGTGAAGCATGGGTGGTGAATGTTGCAACAAGGAGAAGGCTGGAGGCAGTGGAGATGTCATGTCTGAGAGCAATGTGTGGTGTGAATATAATGCAGAGAATTCGTAGTTTGGAAATTAGGAGGAGGTGCAGGATTGCCAAAACTATTATCGAGAGGGCTGAGGAGGGGTTGTGGAGGTGGTTCGGACATGTAGAGAGGATGGAACGAAATAGATTGACTTTGAGAGTGTATATATCTGTATTGGA
Source organism: Cherax destructor (assembly GCA_009830355.1). NCBI lineage: Eukaryota > Metazoa > Arthropoda > Malacostraca > Decapoda > Parastacidae > Cherax > Cherax destructor. The sequence goes on along the minus strand of WNWK01009100.1, from coordinate 62,411 downwards.
GGGAAGGCGGGGTAGGGGTCAGCCTAAGAAAAGTTGGAGGGAGGGGGCAATGGAGGTTTTGTGTGCGAGGGGTTTGGACATCCAGCAAGCATGCGTGAGCGTATTTGATACGAGTGAATAGAGACAAATGGTTTTTAGGACTTGAGGTGCTGTTGGAGTGTGAGCAGGGCAACATTTATGAAGGGATTCAGGGAAACCGGCAGACCGGACTTGGGTCCTGGAGATGGGAAGTACAGTGTCTGCACTCTGAAGGAGGGGTGTTAATGTTGTAGTTTTATAACTGTAGTGTAAGCACGCCTCTGGCAAGACAGTGATGGAGTGAATGATGAAAGTTTTTCTTTTTCGAGCCACCCTGCCTTGGGAAACAGCCGATGTGTTAATAAATAAATAAATAAATAAATAAATAAATAAATAAATAAATAAATAAATATATATATATATATATATATATATATATATATATATATATATATATATATATATATATATATATATATATATATATATATATATATATATATATAGATAGAGAGAGAGAGAGAGAGAGAGAGAGAGAGAGAGAGAGAGAGAGGGAAATGCATGCTGCGTAATGGGCTCGCGTCCGACTTCGGAGGAGCTGGAAGAGATTCATAATCTTTGATATATTGTACCAATGTATAACAGCCCCGGGGAGAACCTCGAGTTTTCCCTGAGGATGAGGGTCTCCAGCTATATATATATATATATATATATATATATATATATATATATATATATATATATATATATATATATATATATATATATATATATATATATATTGGGAACACCTGTATATCTGCTCGTTAATCTTAATTTCTAATCAGTCAATCACGTGGTAGCATCTTAGTGCTCAAAAGCACGCATACATGGTCAAGAGGTTCAGCTATTCATATCGAGCGTTAGAATGGTGAAGAAATGTAATCTAAGTTACTGATCTCCTGGGTTTTTCACTCACAACAGGCTCTAGAGATTACAGGAAATTGGGTCGATAAGAGGGACAATGAAATCCACACTAGGCACCAGCTATCCCATTCCTAGCTTAAGCGTGGACAGCTTTTTATGACAAGTGTGTACTTAATAAGTGGCCTAAACACTGGCTATTTACCGATATTATGTCCTTGATGACTGTCAGTTATCAGTTAGAGTCGTCCAGCACATTTAGTCACTGAATGGAGCGTGGACCAGCTCGGGGACTGACTCCCATTAAATCTAATATCAGCAGCACTGTACTGAGCTTGGTCCCTGCTTACTCTGCACAAGATTATGGATTGTAGTGTACTTAATGAATAAGGTGAGGAAATGTACTTACATGCCTCTCAGGTATTGTCTACCTGGGGACTCAGAGTGGCACTTAGGGACTTCAACACAGAACAAACGTTAACTTCTGCTTTAAATGATCAGTGGTCGTCGTATCTGAATGTCACCCAGTCACTAAAAGTGACACTTAGCTTAATCGACGTCCGAGCAACATCGACGAGCTCACTCCTCTGATTACGGACTCCAGCTTAGAGGTTCACAGACCCGGAAAATCACTTAACTGAGTCTTCAGTACTCTTACAAACCCACTTGTAACTAGATGTTGGATTGTACTTCAAATTAGAGGCCCAGGATTTAGGCCCCTGGCCCGTTCGCTCCCGTGCAGTACACCTAGCTGGTCTTGGTTCGAAAAGCACTGTCACCTCTTGGCATTCAAACACTCGGCTATGCACAAGTGGCAGCCCTTTCACTAAGGTTGCCAAATGCTGGCACTAAGCTTAGCTAATTAAGTGCTCTTGATATGTGTGAGTGTTAGTCACTATGTCATTCATAAATTCAATGTTTTGAGATCTGGTGAGACACAGACCTCATCTTTAATACTGAGCCATTGAAAATTTAGACATAACAAGACAGTGAGAGACGGCATTTAATAATCCCTCCTCTTTCTCTTCCCATTGTGACCCTGGGGTCACATAGCCACTCGAGGGTTGGGGTTGGTAGTAAGGAAAGTCGGTTGGAATAGATTCCATCACAAATTGTGAGAAAAACAAAACGCATCCAGTCAGTGGCAGTTCTTAGGGCGAAAACATGATGTTAGTGAGAGTCAGAGGAGACTGGCCAGACTGGTTAAAGTTGACAGAAAGGCGAGAGTAACTCAGATGCAGAAGAGAATCTCTGAGTGCACAACACGTCGAACCTTGAAGTGGATGGGTTCCAGCACCGGGTTCCACTCCAGTAAAGTAAGAACAGGAAACTGAGGCTACAGTGGGCACTGGCTCACCAAAACTGGACAGGTGAAGGCTGGAAAAACATCGTCAGGTCCGACGAATATCGATTTCAGCCGCGACATATATATGGTAGGGTAAGAATTTGGCGTAAATTTTTGAGATGTGTTAGAAAGAGATTCGCAGCATGAATGTGCAACCAAAAAATCAGAAAGAACTGCGTGATGCTATCATGTCAACATGGCCATGGCCCAGGACCTCTTAGTAATGTTTCCAGCACGAGGATATCAAGTTTCTTTGGAGGCAAAGGTGGGCCACTGAGCGTATGTATGTATGTGTATGTATGTATGTATATATGTATATATATATATATATATATGTCGTGCCGAATAGGTAAAACTGGTCAAATAGCAAGAGCTCATTTAAAATTTTCTCTTATGCGTTTAAGATATATTTTTTCATTTATGTTAATGTAAAAATTAATAATTTTGTACCAAAGAAACTTTAGAAAACTTATCTAACCTTATTATAACAAGGGCAATTTAATTTAGCCTAATCCAACTAAATATATATTAGATAAATTTACAATAATTTAATAATAAACAAACACAATGAAATATATTTTTTTCGTAAGATTCAGAATGATTTTTGCGAAATTATTGCATACACAAATCTTCACTTGCCTTATTTGGCAAGAAGATCATTGCTATTTAAACCGAAATCGCAAGTTTTACCTATTCGGCACGACAGAGAAGAAACTTACTTCAGGGAAAACTCAAGGTTCTCCCATGAGCTGTTTGAATATTTTCTTCTCCTACCACCCCCTATATTCTACATTTTATAGACAGAATACACTGACAAAAAAAGCAAACAACAAATATGAATACATTGGTACAATATATCAAAAATTATGAATCTTCTCCAGCTCCTCCGAAGCTGGATGTGAGCCAAGTATGCAGCCAGCATTTCCCCTCTGGATGGCCACGCTGAGACGGTGGGACATGAAAGTGGCTGCCCTCGGGTCCCTGGTGGTGTCGATATATATACTCTTTATGAAAATCTTAACTTGAGTATTGAACTTGAAAAAATGACTTACTTATTTGGGGATTACCAACAAGCCCCTGGCTGTCTTCAAGCAGGCACTGGACAGGCACCTCAAGTCGGTACCTGATCAGCCGGCCTGTGGTTCGTACGTTGGACTGCGTGCGGCCAGCAGTAACAGCCTGGTTGATCAGGCTCTGGTCCAACAAGAGGCCTGGTCACAGACCGGGCCGCGGAGGCGTTGACCCCTGGAATTCTCTCCAGGTAGACTCTGACTGATGGTTGGCACCCTGATCACGATCTGGGTGGGGAGGAAGTGACTTACCACCTACATTCAGAGAACCATCTGGATGGAAGACACTCAGATCACCAACTGGGTGTAAGACACTCAGACAGTATTTTAGACACCTCGGACTGTTTCTTTATCATGTCTGAGCCACTCAAAGATCTCTTATCTTGGAGTACATAACAGTTGCCTTGTTGTAACCTTTTGCGGGCATGAATATGTCACCGGTGACCCGTGGCCTAGTAGGCAACGCTCTCGAGGATCGAACCACGGACACAGAGTGTCCTTGGTTCGATCCCCGCCGAGGGTAGAAACACTGGGCGTGTTTTCTTACTCCTGTTGTCCTATTCACCAAGTAAGTAGATATCTGGGTGTTAGTCGACTGGTGTGGGTCGCATCCTGGGGGACAAGATTGAGGACCCCAATGGAAATAAGGCAGACAGTCCCTCGATGACACACTGCCTTTCTTGGGTTATCCTGAGTGGCTAACCCTCCGGGGCTAAAAATCCGAACATAATCTTATCTTATCTTATCTTAAGTAAGTATATCAATAAATTAAGCAATAAAATAAATAGTTTTTTATTAATGACGATCTGTAAATGAGTTTTGCAATTATCAGTATAAACTTTTCCTCTTTTGAGACTCCAATTATTTATGCTTCTTGATATGAAGCCAATGATTCTGTTCACTTTATTGCGAACACTTATACACTGTTGTCTTGGTTTCTGATTACTGCTAACCAGAACTCCCAAATCCTTTTCGCAATCAGTAATATTAAATTCTACATTTTTTAGTTTATACGAGGCATGGTTATTTTCTTGTCCAATATTTAGAATTTTGCATTTGTCTATACATTAAACTACATTTGGAAAGCAGAGAGTTTCCATTAATGGGGTCAAATCTGAATGGGGATTAGTCACTAGTGGCGTTCCACAAGGATCAGTTTTAGGCCCATTGTTGTTCATAATTTACATTAATGACCTTGATGAAGGAATTACAAGTGACGTGAACAAATTTGCTGACGATGTAAAAATAGGCCGTATGATTCATTCTGAGGAGGATACCAGTGAACTCCAGGAGGATTTGAACAAATTAATGTCTTGGTCTGAAAAGTGGCAGATGAAGTTCAATGTGCACAAGTGTAAAGTGCTAGTCAGGGGATTGAAAATAACCCTCGAAGTTATAAACTAAGTGAAGTAGAGCTTGATCACACAGAACGTGAAAAAGACTTAGAAGTCATGGTGAGCAGAAATCTAAAACCAAGACAGCAGTGCCTAAGTGTGCGGGTTATTTGTGTATCTGATTTCCCTATTCGGAACATAAGTTGTCTGAGCAGCTAGAACTATGCTCTGGAAAATGGCATATCAGCAACCATCACCACCTACCTGACCCATAGTCAGGTCATTCCAGTTCAGCCCTCCCGGGTAATTTCTCAGTCCTATGAAATCAGCCAAGGCAAGTCAGGGACAGAGACTTGATTGCTATTATTAGGGTAATTCTATGATATATTAAAACTGGGTGATTTGTGATCACTTTCCCCAAGCTCATCATTAACCTCAAGATTATTAATTAGAGATTCCCTGCTGGCAAGAACCAAATCAAGCAGGTTATTTCCTCTAGTTGGTTTTGTCCAGTGGCGTGCAGAGGTCTGGTGATGCCCTGGGCCAACTCCTTGATTGTATGCCCCAAAGACTCAAGTATAAGGCCTAGTACTGAGAAATATTATGAGAAAGAGAGATATTTTGAATATGTAAACACAGATGAAACATGAAATAAACACTATTTAATTTAAATATAAATCAAACAAATTTATTAAGTGATTTTCCCCTAATGATTCCTAGTGTCAGAAAACACTTGAACTACTTTACTTTTTACATCAGCTGTGAGAAATTCTTTTTCAATGTTTATTAAAGCCAGGTTGGTCAGTCGCTCCTGTGACACTGAAGACCTCATATATGTCTTTATTAATTTCAGTTTTGGAAATGACATTTCACAACTTGAAAATGCGATTGTAAGCAGTAATGTGTATGACACACAGCGTGGGAGAGACCTACTGGAGTTCTACGACAGGGTGACAGCACTAAGACAAGAGAGAGAGGGGTGGGTAGATTGCATATTCTTGGACTGTAAGAAGGCGTTTGACACAGTTCCACACAAGAGATTAGTGCAAAAGTTGGAGGACCAGGCAGGGAATATCTGTCAGGAAGACAGCAGCGAGTCATGGTACGTGGTGAGGTGTCAGAGTGGGCGCCGGTGACGAGCGGGGTTCCACAGGGGTCAGTCCTGGGACCAGTGCTGTTTCTGATATTTGTGAACGACATGACGGAAGGAATAGACTCCGAAGTGTCCCTGTTTGCAGATGATGTGAAGTGGAGAAGAATTCAGTCGGACGAGGACCAGGCAGAACTACAAAGAGATCTGGACAGGCTGCAAGCACCTTGGGGTGAGTATAACACCAGGTACATCTCCTGAGGCGCACATCAACCAAATAACTGCTGCAGCATATGGGCGCCTAGCAAACCTAAAAACAGCATTCCGACATCTTAATAAAGAATCGTTCAGGACCCTGTACACTGTGTACGTTAGGCCCATACTGGAGTATGCAGCACCAGTTTGGAACCCACACCTAGCCAAGCACGTGAAAAAGCTCGAGAAAGTGCAAAGGTTTGCAACAAGACTAGTCCCGGAGCTAAGGGGTATGTCCTACGAGGAGAGGTTAAGGGAAATTGACCTGACGACACTGGAGGACAGGAGAGATAGGGGGGACATGATAACAACATATAAGATACTGAGAGGAATTGACAAAGTGGACAGAGACAGAATGTTCCAGAGATGGGACACAGCAACAAGGGGACACAGTTGGAAGTTGAAGACTCAGATGAATCACAGAGATGTTAGGAAGTATTTCTTCAGTCACAGAGTGGTCGGGAAGTGGAATAGTTTAGGAAGTGACGTAGTGGAGGCAGGCTCCATACATAGCTTTAAGAAGAGGTATGATAAAGCTCATGGCGCAGGGAGAGTGACCCAGTAGCGGCCAGTGAAGAGGCGGAGCCAGGAGCTATGATTCGACCCCTGCAACCACAACTAGGTGAGTACATCCCTCCCATACTGCAGTAAACAAAGCGTGGGAGAGACGTCCCTCCCATACTGCAGTAAACACTCCACACCATCTTTACCATCAGGGGGAATAGTATTCCCTCCAGCTCGTAGGATCATCACAAAATTAATAATTTCGTCATATAACTGAATGGATGCCACATCATTATCATAATAATTTGCAAAGTCTGAACATTCTTTTTTTTAATTTCTCTCTTTCTTGTTCATCTTCAATTGGGGGGGGGCACCATTTTCTCTGGACAGTAAGGGTACACTATGTTAATGGAATAAAGGGGTAACCACTGCCTCTGTAGTGCGGTGAGCCTCCAAAAATTGATTTATCACCACTGAAATTTCAAAATCACTATCTTATTTCCCTCTCTAATTGGATACCCCCCCCATTTGGATGCTCGGGGCCACTGCCCCTTCACCCCCCCCTTTGCACGCCACTGGTTCTGTCACAAACTGTTTTAAAAAAACAACCTGAATCGTATCAAGAAAGTCGCTTGATTCTAAATTTCCTGCCAAATTGCTCCAGTCAATTTGTCTATAGTTAAAAATCTCCCATTAGCACATTTTCGTATGTAGATGCCTTACGAATTTCGTCCCTATCAAGGTTTGGGGCCAGATTCAGTGGCTGACGCTTCTAATTTTTTGATAATTGTATTAATGTGTACCAGTGCCTAAATAAACTTACTCCCTGTGGCGTGTATTGTTTATCAAGAGTCTGCCTTTGGCAGACTTCTGGCTGCCGGAAGTATTTTGCTGACATCTATTGGTCGGCTTTATAGGGCAGACGCTATTTTTTCTTTCTGCCATCGTTGGAACAAGAGGCTGATTTCAAAATTGTTATAGTTAGGGCTTTGTGTTGATTATTTTTAAGTTTTCTGCGAATGTTGAGGCCAACACTGTCCAGCTATAGAAAACGTAGGAATGTTTATTGCGTATCTCATGTATTTTTTTAGAGGTTCTTTATAATAATAATATCTTTATTTCTACAAGTACATGTACAAAGTATACAGGCCTAGCTGACATCAATGACCTACTACTGTATAGAAAGCCCCTTGTTATGCAGAGCATTTCCCGCAAATTAGGCCAGTTTAGTCCCAGGATGCGACCCACACCAGTCCACTAACACCCAGTTACTCATTTTACTGCTGGTGAACTTTTGACAGCAGGTGCCTTAAGGAAACACGTCCTAATGTTTCCACCCGTACCGGGGATCGTCTCCTGGACCTCACTGTGAGCTGAGTGCTCTATCGAAAATTATATAGCAGATCTGGTTATCAAGACAACACTAACGAACTATTTAGACGTTTAAATTGCACAAGGGGTAAATAACTGCAAATATATTTCAAGTCATTCTTTGAAAAAAATTCATTCAAATTTTATTACTATTTTTTGAAGCATTGATAATGCCTCAGAAGGAACAACAGCAGCAGCAACATCAGTACTTAACTTAATTTACCCTTTAATTTCTTCTTATAGAAACATAGATGAAGTACCATATACTTCATATATACATATGTACATTTTACCTGCATGTACAGCCATACAAAAACAGTCATTTTATTTTTTAAGGGGCGGACGGGTAAGCCAGTGGAAGGCCTCTGTCAGATGACCAAAAGCTCCAGTGGTGGGTCAACATATGACTAAGACCCGCGTCAGGAAACATCTGTCCTGTTATACATAAGTGATCAACACGGAGGTGCAGCGGCGGTCTGCTACACTGATGGTATGAAACATATTAATTCAACATGTATTAGAACTGAGTCTTGGGCATAAATATTAACACAGTTTATGCCATACCCAAATTATCGCTCAGCTTGTCTTCCCACCTTGTTTATTCATTTCTGACTCTTCTGCTCGCGCCTGTTTTCTTCTTTCCTTCCCTCTCTAAATCTTTCCATAAAACAAACACACACACAAAAAAACAATTTTTTTTATTTCCTTGCATTAGGATTAGTCTGCCTGAGATGCCTCGGGCAGACTAATCCTAATGCTTGCAGGCTGCTTAAAACTAGACATGGGTGATAGAGTGGTAAGTTTTAATTATTCATTACTTTACCTTATTACTAAAGTGAGGTAGCCAAAGATTTTCACTTATGTTTTTTTCCTCTGAAACTTTGGCTGAATCACAGGCCACTTTGCTCTTACCATTATATCTTCGATCGCACTTCTTTAATCGCTACAAATAACGTGATTAACATCAACCGGCAGAACCCAAGAACTGCAGCTAAGTAAACACAAGCGCAACCACTGGCAGAAAAAAACAAGTGTCAATTAATACAAGGCCTTGACAAATCCCACAAAGTTCACCACTGAACACAGAAACTTGTCCGGTGTCCTGACGAACCTGACCTAACCTGACCTGACCTGAACAAAGAAAGGTAGTTGGGTAGTTTTCATCCCATTTTGAAATGGAAGCGAGGAATGAAATGCAGATGTGACAGAGATTGTATTATTGTCGAGGATTCGTGATCCATCTGTGTTTATGTGTGTAGCATCGGGGTGAAGGTTGTGTATTATAGATATAATAACAGAAATTCTTGGTTGAGTTGGCTTTGTTTTCGAATATCATGGTTAAAGTGAGTTAGTAATGTGGCTCCACTAGACTATTGGCAGAACTACTGGCTGGATTTCGCACAGTTGAAAGATGTGTAGGTAGGGAAAAAAATGTGTAGAACCCTTTCTTATAAGAGTTGTAGGTAGGGTGTAAATGTAGAGGGTTTCTTCACGGAGATGATGACATGCGTCACTTTGGAACGGTTTGGGTGTCTGATGTGCAGAAGCGCAGATGGAGAAGTAGTTCGCACATGTCTCTTCTTGTGGCTAGGTTTGCAAGCGCTGTCTCACTTTGAAGGTTCATTATTGGCTAGGTACAGCATCCTCTAAGTCGTTAGCTTTCCTTCCAGCTCATTTTTCCCACGGAACTGCATTCAGGAATTCCTCGTCCCCTGCAAAAGTTTACTCTTCTGAAATTTAATATCTCTCATCTCCCATCTACTGTTTCCTCTCTCAATGTTTACTTCCACAAGTTATTCTAGATTCATGGCACTCCTATTCTACTTCATGCAAAAATGGTAAATACTAGATCCACTGTTGCTGGTTCTTCCCTTTCCCTCCCCTCCCCTCTTTCTTTTGCTGTGTCCTTGACATGCTGACACAGAGTTTTCCATCACTACTTTCATCATCTTATCCTTCCACATTTCTGACTTCCACTCTTCTGGGTCCTAGTTTTCCTAGTCTATTTGTTTGTGATAGAAATCTTCCATGATTAACAGCTTTGCTTTGGCAACAAGGCCTCTTCTTTCTGTTTTCACTATAGTGCCAGTCATTGTTTACTTGTTGTCTTCATTCTTTTGTCTTGCTCTCCTCTATATGGTAGAGGGTTGTAGATCACTCAACTACTAACTTGGATCTTCCAATCTTCTTAGTGTTCACTTCTGAAGTGACTCATTTTTGCTTATTGCTTTCAACTCTTTAAAACTCCACTGGTTTCTCACTAGAAACCTGACTCCTCCCACTTCCCTATCTTCCTGGTTCCTTGTTTCCTGCTGGGAATGTGGCAACTGTTATTATTTAAGTTAATTTTGTCTCTGTGTTAGAAACGGTGTGAAGGGCTGCCTCTGCTGTCCGTCCTCTTTCATTACTCATATCTGATAATCCATTTGCATTTGTGCACCATACTCAGTGAGCTTTCTTTTACTATGCTCTGGCTGGTTGTGTCCAGGCTTGCTGTTGGCTTTTTCATGTGTAGGAAGGTGGAGACAATACATAAACAATACATAAACCGCGTATGTATTGTTACAAGGGGTAGTGAGGGCTCAGGGGTCGATTTGTAGGTAGGGAAAGGAGGGAGGAAGGTTTGGATTTATTGTTATTATAGGGCTTACTAAGATATGGTCAGGGGGTAACCCTTAAAAGAATTCTGAAGGCTGGGTGCTCCCTCCTCTCGCCATCCCCCCTTCTCTCTCTCTCTCTCTCTCTCTCTCTCTCTCTCTCTCTCTCTCTCTCTCTCTCTCTCTCTCTCTCTCTCTCTCTCTCTCTCTCTCTCTCACTCTATCTGCGCGCACCCACCTTCATTTCCGTCAATATACCTCTCCTTATCTCCCTGACTATAACGTGGATACTATCAGATAATTACGGCCAGTGAACAAGGTCTGTGAACCGAACTATCTTATTAAGTCTCTAATTGGTGGTGACGGGAAGTGAACCCTGAGGGCCAGGTTCTCATTACTGGGTCTTGACCTCACTCTCTCAATCCTTCGCTATCTTAACTCTCTCTCTCTCTCTTTTCTTCTTGGTCTTCACTCTCTTACTTTTCACTTTCTTCTGTCTTTCACTCTCATTTTTATTTTTCTTCTCTTAAACTTGAAATGCTGTGATTTCCAGGAAGCGAATATTTACTAAAGTACCAGGGTACCAGGACACTATAGTATCAGGGTACCAGGACACTATAGTATCAGGGTACCAGGACACTATAGTACCAGGGTACCAGGACACTATAGTACCAGGGTACCAGGACACTATAGTATCAGGGTACCAGGACACTATAGTATCAGGGTACCAGGACACTATAGTACCAGGGTACCAGGACACTATAGTACCAAGGTACCAGGACAATATAGTATCAGGGTACCAGGACACTATAGTACCAGGGTACCAGGACACTATAGTACCAGGGTACCAGGACACTATAGTACCAGGGTACCATGACACTATAGTATCAGGGTACCAGGACACTATAGTACCAGGGTACCAGGACACTATAGTACCAGGGTACCAGGACACTATAGTACCAGGGTACCAGGACACTATAGTACCAGGGTACCAGGACACTATAGTATCAGGGTACCAGGACACTATAGTACCAGGGTACCAGGACACTATAGTATCAGGGTACCAGGACACTATAGTACCAGGGTACCAGGACACTATAGTACCAGGGTACCAGGACACTATAGTACCAGGGTACCAGGACACTATAGTACCAGGGTACCAGGACACTATAGTACCAGGGTACCAGGACACTATAGTATCAGGGTACCAGGACACTATATTACCAGGGTACCAGGACACTATAGTATCAGGGTACCAGGACACTATAGTACCAGGGTACCAGGACACTATAGTATCAGGGTACCAGGACACTATAGTATCAGGGTACCAGGACACTATAGTATCAGAGTACCAGGACACTATAGTATCAGGGTACCAGGGCACTATGGTACAAGGGTACCAGGACACTATAGTACCAGGGAACCAGGGCACTATGGTACCAGGGAACTAGGACACTATGGTACCAGGGCAATATGGTTCCAGGACACTATGGTACCAGGGTACCAGAACACTATGGTACCAGGGTACCAGTGCACTATGGTACCAGGGCACTATGGTACCAGGTACTATGGTACCATGTTAACAGGGCACTATGGTACCAGGGTACTTTGGTACCAGGGTAACAGGGCACTATGGTACCAGGGTAACAGGGCACTATGGTACCAGGACACTATGGTACCGGGTACCAGGACACTATGGTACCGGGTACCAGGACACTGGTACCAGGGCACCAGGACACTATGGTACCAGGGTACTAAGATACCAGGGCATATTTGTACCAGAGCACTATGGTACCAGGGTACTATGGTACCAGAGTACCAGGACACTATGGTACCAGATCACTATGGTACCAGGACACTATGAGGGTACCAGGGTACCAGGACACTATGGTACCAGGGCACTATGGTACCAGGGTAACATAGCACTATGGTACCCGGACGCTATGGTTGCAGGGTATAAGGACACTGTGATACCAGGGAACCAGGACACTATGTTACCGGGTTCCAGGGTACCAGGACACTATGGTACCAGGGTACTATGGTACCAGAATACCAGGACACTATGGTAGCGAGTACCAGGACTCTGTCGTACCAGGGTACTAAGACACTGATACCAATGTACCAGGACACTATGATACGAAGGCATTATGGTAGTAAGGTACCAGGACACTATGGTACCAGGGTACCAGAACACTATGGCTCCAGGGTACCAGGGCACAATGGTACCAGGGTACTAGGACACTATTGTACCAGAACACTATGGTAACAGGGCACTATGGTACCAGGGTACCAGGACACTATGGTACCAGGGTACCAGGGCACTGTGGGACCAGGGTACCAGGACACTATGGGACCAGGGTACCAGGACGGTATGGTACCAGAGCACTATGTTACCAGGACAATATGGTACCAGGACACTGTGGTACCAGGGTACCAGGACACTATAGTACCAGGGTACCAGGACACTATGGTACCGGGTACCAGGAGCCTATGGTACCAGGACACTATTGTACCAGGGTACCAGGACACTATGTTACTAGGGCACTATGGTACCAGGGTACCAGGATACTATGTAACCAAGGTACCATGGCACTATGTACGAAGGTATCAGGGCACTATGGTACCAGAATACCAGGTTACTATGGTACTAGGACACCATGGTACCATGGTCCCAGAGTATTATGGTACCAGGGTACAGGGCACTATGGTACAAAGATTCAAGGGCACTATGGTACCAGGAAGCTAGGGCGCTATGGTACCAGGGTACCAGAACACTATGGTACCTGGGCACTATGGTACCATGGTACCAGGATACTATGGTACCAGGGCACTATGGTACCAGGGCACTATGGTACCAGGGTACCAGGACACTATGGTAGCAGAGCACTATGGTACCACGGAACTATGGTAACAGGGTACCAGAACACTATGGTACCTGGGCACTATAGTACCAGGGTACCAGGATACTATGGTACCAGGGCACTATGGTACCAGGGCACTATGGTACCAGGGTACCAGGACACTATGGTAGCAGAGCACTATGGTACCACGGCACTATGGTACCAGGGTACCAGTGCACTATGGTACCAGGACACTATGGTAGCAGAGCACTATGGTACCAGGGCATGAAGGTGAGTATGAAAGTCGCCTTTGTTGTTGTTGATGACTTCCACCATCATCACTATTGTTGTTGATGACTACCACCATCATCACTGTTGTTGTTGATGACTACCACCATCATCACTGTTGTTGTTGATGACTACCACCATCATCACTATTGTTGTTGATGACTTCCACCATCATCACTATTGTTGTTGATGACTACCACCATCATCACTGTTGTTGTTGATGACTACCACCATGATCACTGTTGTTGTTGATGACTACCACCATGATCACTGTCGTTGTTGATGACTACCACCATGATCACTGTTGTTGTTGATGACTACCACCATGATCACTGTTGTTGTTGATGACTACCACTATCATCACTATTGTTGTTGATGACTACCACCATCATCACTATTGTTGTTGATGACTACCACCATCATCACTATTGTTGTTGATGACTACCACCATGATCACTGTTGTTGTTGATGACTACCACCATGATCACTGTTGTTGTTGATGACTACCACCATCATCACTGTTGTTGTTGATGACTACCACCATCATCACTATTGTTGTTGATGACTTCCACCATCATCACTATTGTTGTTGATGACTACCACCATCATCACTGTTGTTGTTGATGACTACCACCATCATCACTGTTGTTGTTGATGACTACCACCATGATCACTGTTGTTGTTGATGACTACCACCATCATCACTGTTGTTGTTGATGACTACCACCATCATCACTGTTGTTGTTGATGACTACCACCATGATCAATGTTGTTGTTGATGACTACCACCATCATCACTGTTGTTGTTGATGACTACCACCATCATCACTGTTGTTGTTGATGACTACCACCATCATCACTGTTTTGCTACTGCTAGGACATGCTTGGCAACTCTTCAATCTGATGCTATGTTGTGCATAGTGTGTGTGAGAGAGAGAGAGAGAGAGAGAGAGAGAGAGAGAGAGAGAGAGAGAGAGAGAGAGAGAGAGAGAGAGAGAGAGAGAGAGAGAGAGAGAGAGAAAGAGAGAGAGAAGGAAGGGGAAGAGAGTCTCCTTGGCAGACACAGTGAACAGACACGTACAGACACGGGACAAAATTTCGTAAGAGATATGGACTAAAAAGACTTAGAAAAACACGGACCAAAAATGCGTACCGAGGTACGAACCAAAGACTAGTATGGACGAGGCCGGGAGATCAGTGCGGCTTCCCTGGCTTATATATATAAAGAGCTGGGCGGAAGCCCGGGATGATGAGGCAGGAAAGAGAGAGATTTTCGGATTCTGCAATGAAGACAGATAGTGCAGAACCCTGGCAATCACTGGTGGGCAGGTGGTGCATGCATGACCACGAACCACCTGCAACTCCTAGGTAATGACTGACACAAACGGGATACCACGAGCATAGATCTTTTCCTGTAACTACCAACATTGAAGATGAGATACCACTAGCATAGATCTGCTGCTGCAACTACTAATATCGAAGATGGGATACCACCAGCACAGCTCTGTTTCAGTAACTATAAACTACTAACACGCAAGATGGGATACCATCAGCACAGCTCTGTTTCAGTAACTATAAACTACTAACACGCAAGATGGGATACCACCAGCACAGCTCTGTTTCAGTAACTATAAACTACTAACACGCATAGCATAGCTCTGCTGCTGCAGTTACAACTAAGTCATCATACAGTTGAACGTAACAGACTTACAAAATTTTCCCAAGCTCCGCCGCCACAATTGCCCAAACATAGACTGGTCGTTTTGCCTCTGATCTGTGTCATGAAGCTAACTTTCCCCTGAGAGTAGGCAATAAAGATCAGGTCCTTCGCATCCTGCGTGTCGTAAAAGGTATGTTGAAGTAGACTGGGGGAACTCAGGGACGCCAGGGCTGCACATTCGCCCCTGAATTCTACTCAAATGGCTGGTGAGGTTGCCATTGCTAGCTATTTTCGCAGAACTGGAGATGCAGGGATGATTGGTGATGCAGGCAGGGCTGGTGATGGTGCTGGTGGTTCGGGTAGTGTTGTTGATGGACTGGTTTTCCAGGCGGTGCTGGTGATTCGGGTAGTAATGTCTTCCAACACCTGCATCAGCACTAACAAGGTAAAAATGTGTCACATGCAGCTAGCAGTGTCTGGCTAGCACACAGCGTATCGTCCCACTCACTCATATATGTTCTACCACGTTGAAAAGACCGTCACTTCAGAGGTTGGGTATATTGTGATGCGTATTTCTACGCATTACACACGCTTCTTTTTACAATAAATTGTTGTCTAAATTCAAGGATACCGAAGATAACACTGATAATCTCAAAGAAATTACAACGTCAGGGTATGATAGCATCGTTGCCACACTTTCCATACAGCTGATGCCAAATAGGTAAAACTGGTCAATTGGTAAGAACTCATTTAAAATTAAGTCCCTTCTAAAATTTTCTCTTATACGTTTAAAGATACATATTTTTTCATTTATGTTATTGTAATAATTAATAATTTTGTACCAAAAGAAACTTAGAAAACTTACCTGACCTTATTATAACAAGCGCAATTTAATTTATCCTAATCCAACTAAATATATTTTAGATAAGTTTACAATAATTTAATAATAAACAAACACAATGAAATATATTTTTTTCGTTAAGTTCAGAATATTTTTTGCGAAATTATTGCATACACAAATTCTCGCTTGCCTTATTCGGCAAGAAGAGCGTTGCTATTTAGCCAAAATCGAAAGTTTTACCTATTCGGCACGTCATATATATATATATATATATAATATATATATATATATATATATATATATATATATATATATATATATATATATATATATATATTCTTTCTATCAACACGTCGGCTGTTTCCCACTGAAGCAGGGTGGCCGAAAAGGAAAACGAAAGTTTCTCCTTTTACATTTAGTAATATATACAGGAGAAGGGGTTCATCTAGCCCCGTTGGCCTCCTTCGGGCATTTTAGCGCTCGCTTACACACGCTGCTTTACAAAAATTTTGTCTAAATTCGATAGAGAAAATAACTATAATCTCAAAAAATTATAATCAGTATGATAATGTTGAACTTTATACAGCTGATGCCAAATAGGTAAAACTGGTCAATTGGTAAGAACTCATTTAAATTAAGTCCTTCTAAAATTTTCTCTTATACGTTTAAAGATACATATTTTTCATTTATGTTATGTAATAATTATAATTTTGTACCAAAGAAACTTAGAAAACTTACCTGACCTTATTATAACAAGCGCAATTTAATTTATCCTAATCCAACTAAATATATTTTAGATAGTTAACAATAATTTAATAATAAACAAACACAATGAAATATATTTTTTCGTTAGTTCAGAATATTTTTGCGAAATTATTGCATACACAAATTCTTCACTTGCTTATTCGGCAAGGAGCGTTGCTATTTAGCCAAAATCGAAAGTTTTACCTATTCGGCACGTCTATATAATATATATATATATATATATATATATATATATATATATATATATATATATATATATATATATATATATATATATTCTTTCTATCAACTCGGCTGTTTCCACTGAGCAGGGTGGCAAGGAAAAACAAGTTTCTCCTTTACATTTAGTATATACAGGAGAAGGTTACTAGCCCTTGCTCATTATCCCTCTTAACATGGCTACGGAGGAAGAATTCTGTTCCACTTCCAGCAGAACTCATCTATAATTAAGTCCTTTCTAAAATTTTCTCTTATACGTTTAAAGATATATTTTTTCATTTATGTTAATGTAAGAATTTATAATTTTGTACCAAGAGAAACTTTGAAAACCTACCTAACCTTATTACAACAAGCGCAATTTAATTTAGCCTAACCCAACTAAATATATTTTAGATACGTTAACATTAATTTAATAATAAACAAACACAATGAAATATATTTTTTCGTTATGTTCAGAATGATTTTGGCGAAATTATTGCATACACAAATTTTCACTTGTCTTATATGGCAAGGTGAGCGTTGCTATTTAAGCCAAAATCGCAAGTTTTACCTAATCGGCACGACATATATTATATATATATATATATATATATATATATATATATATATATATATATATATATATATATATATATATATATATATATCAGCCGTTTCCCACCGAGGCAGGGTGGCCCAAAAAAGAAAAACTTTAATCATCATTCACTTTATCACTGTCTTGCCAGAGGCATGCTTATACTACAGTTATAAAACTGAAACATTAACACGCCTCCTTCAGAGTGCAGACACTGTACTTCCCATCTCCAGGACCCAAGTCCGGCCTGCCGGTTTCCCTGAATCCCTTCATAAATGTTACTTTGCTCAGCACGTCAAGTATTAGAAACAATTTGTCTCCATTCACTCCTATCAAATACGCTCACACATGCTTGCTGGAAGTCCAAGCCCCTCGCACACACAACCTCCTTTACCCCCTCCCTCCAACCTTTCCTAAGCCGACCCCTACCCCGCCTTCCCTCCACTACAGATTTATACACTCTCGAAGTCATTCTGTTTTGTTCCATCCTGTCTACATGTCCGAACCACCTCAACAACCCCTCCTCAGCCCTCTGGATAATAGTTTTGGTAATCCCGCACCTCCTCCTAATTTCCACACTACGAATTCGCTGCATTGTATTCACACCACACATTGATCTCAGACATGACATCTCCACTGCCTCCAGCCTTCTCCTTGTTGCAACAATCACCACCCATGCTTCACACCCATATAAAAGTGTTGGTATAACTATACTCTAATACATTCCCCTCTTTGCTTCCACGGACAAAGTTCTTTGTCTCCACAGACTCTTAAGTGCACCACTCACATTTTTCCCCTCATCAATTCTATGATTCACCTCATCTTTCATAGACCCATCTGCTGACACGTCCACTCCTATATATCTGAATATATTCACTTCCTCCATAATCTCTCCCTCCAATCTGATATCCAATCTTTCATCACCTAATCTTTTTGTTATCCTCATCACCTTACTCTTTCATATATTCACTTTTAATTTTCTTCTTTTACATAACCTACCAAACTCATCCACCAACCTCTGCAACTTTTCTTCAGAATCTCCCAAAAGCACAGTGTCATCAGCAAAAAGCAGCTATGACAACTAACACTTTGTGTTAGATTCTTTATCTTTTAACCCCACACCTCTTACCAAGACCCACGCATTCACTTCTCTTACAACCCCATCTATAAATATATTGAACAACCATTGCGACATCACATATCCTTGTCTAAGGCCTACTTTTACTGGGAAAAAATCTCCCTCTCTCCTACATACTCTAACCTGAGCCTCACTATTCTCGTAGAAACTCTTCACTGCGTTCAGTAACCTGCCTCTTATTCCATACACCTGCAACATCTGCCACATTGCCTCCCTATCCACCCTGCCATACGCCTTTTCCAAATCCATAAATGCCACAAAAACCTCTTTACCCTTATCTAAATACTGTTCACCTAAATGTTTCACTGTAAACACTTGGTCTACGCACCCCCTACCTTTACAAAAGCCTCCTTGTTCATATGGTATCCTACTCTCCATCTTACTCTAATTTCTTTCAATAATAACTCTACCATACACTTTACCAGGTATACTCAACAAACTTATTCCCCTATAATTTTTGCACTCTTCTTTGTCACCTTTGCCTTGATACAAAAGAACTATGCATGCTCTCTGCCATTCAATAGGTACCTTACCCTCTTCCATACATTTATTAAATAATAGCACCAACCACTCCAAAACTATATCCCCACCTGCTTTTAACATTTCTATCTTTATCCCATCAATCCCAGCTGCCTTACCCCCTTTTATTCTACCCACTGCCCCACAAACTTCCCCCACACTCACAACTGGCTCTTCCTCACTCCTACAAGATGTTATTCCTCCTTGCTCTATACACAAAATCACAGCTTCCCTCTCTTCACCAGCATTTAACAATTCCTCAAAATATTTCCTCCATCTTCCCGATACCTCCAACTCTCCATTTAATAACTCTCTCCTATTTTTACCGGTCAGATTAATTCGTTCCCTAGGCTTCCTCAACTTATTAATCTCACTCCAAAACGTTTTCTTATTTTCAACAAAATTCGTTGATAACATCTCACCCACTCTCTCATTTGCTCTCTTTTTACATTGCTTCACCACTCTCTTAACCTCTATTTTTCTCTCCATATACTTTTCCCTCCTTGCATCATTTCTACTTTGTAAAAACCTCTCTTGACATCATCATTCCTCCAATCACTCTTCTTCCCATCCACACCCACTTTCCTATAACCATAAACTTCTGCTGAACACTCTAACACTACATTCTTAAACCTATCACATACATCTTCAACCCCGTTGCCTATACTCTCACTAGCCCATCTATCCTCCAATAGTTGTTTATATCTTACCCTAACTGCCTCCTCTTTTAGTTTATAAACCTTCACCTCTCTCTTACTTGCTGTTTCTATTTTCCTTGTATCCCATCTACCTTTTACTCTCACTGTAGCTACAACTAAAAAGTGATCTGATATATCTGTGGTCCCTGTATAAACATGTACATCGTGAAGTCTACTCAATAGTCTTTTATCTACCAATACGTAGTCCAACAAACTACTGTCATTACGCCCTACATCATATCTTGTATACTTATACTCTTTTTCTTAAAATATGTATTACATATAACTAAACCCCTTTCTATACAAAGTTCAATCAAAGGGCTCCCATTATCATTTACACGTGGCACCCCAAACTTACATACCTCACCCTCTCTAAATGTGTCTCCTACTTTAGCATTTAGGTCCCCTACCACAATTACTCTGTCAATTGGTTCAAAAGTTCCTATACATTCGCTTAACATCTCCCAAAATCTCTCTCTCTCTCTCTCTCTCTCTCTCTCTCTCTCTCTCTCTCTCTCTCTCTCTCTCTCTCTCTACACTCCTCTCTTCTCTAGGTGCATACACGCTTATTATGACCCACTTTTCGCATCCGACCCTTACTTTAATCCACATAATCCTTGAATTTATACATTTAAATTCCCTCTTTTCCTTCCATAACTTATCTTTCAACATTATTGCTACCCCTTCCTTAGCTCTAACTCTCTCAGATACCGCTGACTTAATCCCATTTATTTATTTCTCCCCACTGAAACTCGCCTACCCCCTTCAGCTTTGTTTCGCTTAAGGTGAAATATATATACGTATATATATATATATATATATATATATATATATATATATATATATATATATATATATATATATATATATATGTCGTGCCGATTAGGTAAAACTTGCTATTTTGGCTTAAATAGCAACGCTCTTCTTGCCTTATAAGACAAGCGAAAATTTGTGTATGCAATAATTTCGCAAAAATCATTCTGAACCTAACGAAAAAATATATTTCATTGTGTTTGATGATTATTAAATTATTGTAAACGTATCTAAAATATATTTAGTTGGGTTAGGCTAAATTAAATTGCACTTGTTATAAAAAGGTTAGGTAAGTTTTCTAAGTTTCTTTTAGTACAAAATTATAAATTTTTACTTTCCTGCCACACGAGGGAAAAGTCACAACACTCGTCGCCTCCTCGGGAGGGGATGCATCGGCTGGGGTTAATTTATTAAACAAATTACCTAATTCTATATCGACACTATCATTCACTGTTTCGGATGGGGTGTCTACGCCTTTCCGATTAGTCATGGCACGGGTCACCACACTCAGAGGAAACAGTAAGGGTCCCTCCTTTCGGGCCTCTTCTGCATAATGATCCTCAGTCACATTTTCCATGACTACTGGCTCCTTACTTATGCCTATGCTTTCAAGATCATTTCCCACTAACAGTTCGACGTCCTTTATAGGAAAATTCGTCGGGGTTATCACGTAAATTTGATACAGAGGTACCCGCAGGGAGGTGCCTCCAAAGGCTTCTAACAGCACATCTAGTCCAGTGTAGGAACTTTTAGAGAGAGTCAATATTCCTTCCCAAAGCAAGGTTAGATAAGAACTTGTGTCTCGATAGGAGCTTACCTCGGTCAATAGTTGATCGTTAATTCCCAATTTACTTGAGGAAAAATAAGGGTTTATGGCGCAGAATACGTCCAAAGATGTAGGTGGGGATATAGAGAGTCAGGTAGCGGGTGTGGCTTCCCTTGGTTTCTCGTTTTTCCTTGGTAATTTTCCAGAGTCTCTGTTGCGTTGAGAATCGTAGATGAGCTGAGAGGGAAGGCTGGGTACTCGGTCGTTTCCTAGATTTTCTCTACGTTTGAAACGCTGAGACATATTATGTCCCTCCTTCGCACAGTAAGAGCATTTCATTCTCACTGAAGGTGGTTTGGACAAAGTTTGATTCTTCCTTGGCAATTTTCTGGTTTCCCTGAAGGGGTTCTATACTCGGGAGAGATATAGTTCTGAGTATTCGGTAAGGGGATTACCCAGCAACGTTGTTTTACCTTTGGCCAGGATGGATTTCACCTTTTCCCAATTGCGTTCGCTCGGGACGAGTCTTTGAAACACCTCAAAATTATCTGCCAGTGCAACAGAGAACTTTTTGGATTACATATGAGATGTTTCTGTAATTTCCCAGGGAGATTCGCATGAAAATCCTCCAACAGAATTAATAATGTCAGTTCCTCTAATGAGTGGACATTAGGGGCTCTTCACCAGAGGTCTAGAGCGGTCACCTTGTTTCGGGCGTAGTCGACATGGGATTGTCCTGGTCGACGTTTCAGTGAACGAAAAGCCATTTGGTAATTTATGGGGAGTAAATCGTAAGAATTTAAAATGGTTCTCTTTACCATATCAAGTGCTTTACAATACCCGCACTGTTACTCCTAACGTATGACATTAAGTCAAGTTACAATACACATTAATTGAACATGATTCCATATAGTAAGATACTGTGGCCCCAGATAATATTATACAGTCGGACATCCTTATTTTAGCCATTAATAAGGAATTTCGCAGTATGATATTAAGTGATATTTCGGCACAAAGTAATGTGGAAGGTGACCAGGAGTAATAATATATATATAATATATATATATATATATATATATATATATATATATATATATATATATATATATATATATATATATATATATATATATATATATATGTCTTTCACTCTGTGACATTAATAATTTCTTTTATTGATAGTAAAAATACTGGTTATAGTCAAATTTATTTTAAATATGTTAAGTAGGATTAATGTAAAATATGCTCTGTTTCTTTTATATAGATCTGTCAATCACTACGTATGATCTCAAAAATAAATGTTTTTTTACAAATTGCATATTATGCAGATTAAATATTTTCAAGTGAATTTACATTTCATTGCTATAATTTTTCACCAAACTTTACTATAATTAACGTAGCATAATAAAATTCTAGGCTGGGGTAGAGCAGTGTGTGCTTCACGCACTTACCTGTCTTATTATGGGAAAGTGTCGTGTCAGGTAACATTTATCTTGTTTAATGAACGACGAAACACAAACAACCAACTTCTAATCTATCACAGGAAAACTTAAATTTCGTTAGTTTTGCTTAACATCGATGGTATGTATTAATTTCGAGATGTTGACGATGGTAATGGCAGCAGAGAGAGGGGTCTGCCTGGGGCACCTTGTTTACTGGGCACCATTCGTCAGTGTCTGGCTCTCACCCAACTCCCGATCAACCAATCTGTCTTGGCTTCCCTTAGGAGTCAAGAACGTCTTGAAGGTTCTACCTCTATCCTAGGATGTCTCGGAGGTGATCTTATTGATCCTAGAATCTTAGGATGTCATCTTGATCCTACGATGTCTTGTTGGATTGTTATGTTACTCTTTGTTCTAAAATCTTTATATCTATGTTGTATATATATATATATATATATATATATATATATATATATATATATATATATATATATATATATATATACACATGTGAATTTTTTCCTTAACAATCTTTCAATTTTTTTTTTAAATACTGTTTCATAGGTTAGGTGAGTAAATTTGGACTCAGATTTATTGTTCGACAATATTCAGACGTCTGTTTGAAAATTCTCCAACATTTATTTACAAAAAAAAAAAATGTAAGTTTGTTTAGAAAGAAGAGAGATATTGTCTTAACAGAGAGAGAGAGACAAAGAGAAACCAAGAAGTACAGAACTATGAGCATAACACACACAGGAGACGTAAACACCAGCCAAGAAGTACAGAGCTGTTAGCTAAACACAGACAGACAGAGAGGTTAAGGCCAGCTAAGTAGTACAGAGAGGTACGGTCAACAATGTCGGGGGTACAAACATGATCTGTGTATCACGAACCTGGCTCACGCCATGCTCGTCAAATAATTGATCTTTCTTTCTTTTATACTGTAACTTACGCAAGTTTTCCAGGAAAACCGCTTTTAGATTTTTTTTTTCACAAAAGTTAAGGAAGGTGTCATTGCCGTCCTGCACGTCAGTACCTTAGCAGTTTCTAGCTAATCCCTGGCATTATACGTCGCTTGGTGTGGCAGTTGTGTTTACTCAAGGGACGACGCTAACGAGGATGACCCACGAGAAAAGCAGCGAGTGAGTTGACATGACCCTGGGCACCAAGAATGTCTCTCTCGTGACACAAGATCATCATAGGTCATCTTGTCATGCGAGATGATATGTGAAGACAAGGCTTTTTATGTAAATATATGTAAACATGTATAACCAAAGACTTAAAGGAGCACGACTACAAATAATTTGTAATTTCTCGAACAATAAAAAGTTGAGCAGAATTTAATTTCTACACGCTCTTCCCCCCCATCCCCCCAGTCTCCCCCCAAAAACAAAAAAAAAAGAATGATGCCGCTGAAAGAGATATACAAATAATTTCTTTTATTCGTTTTCATTACTTGGTCACTGTTAAGGGAGCATACTAACTGCACGGATACACAGACTACAAGACTCTAACTGCTGAGAATTATGTATACAAAGGAGTAAAATATAAATGTCTATCAGCAGATTCTTAGGAACAATTCTTATGGTACAAACCTTGGTAATAAATACCGACAAGCTGGTTTAGAAAGAAACGTAAGCAAAAACTAGAATATATATATTAGAAAACGTTTCGGTCCTGAGACCTTGATCACTTCTAATATAGAGGTTGAAAGACATTATATATAGGCGGAGAGTGAGGTGTGAGTGACGCTGGTGACGCAGGTCACTATGTTAGAAGTCATCAAGGTCCCAGGACCGAAACGTTTTCTAATATATATATATATATCCTAGTGTTTGCTTACATGTCTTTCTAAAACTATTTGAACATGGATGCGATTCCGATTAATTGAGGAAATGTATGACTGGTGGAGTTGAGTGTAGATAAATGTACTGGAGATGGGAGAAAGCGCTGCCACACAGCAGGATGAATATCTATTTTGTGACGCCAAAAGATCATACGAATATAATCGTATGACCTTTCACAACACAGCATCCTAAACATGTGTCAAAAATAAATGCTGAAAAAGCTGTTCGCAACATATATTAGGCCAGAACTGGCCTAACGTATCGCGGCTACGTAGCGCTTGTCTCTACAAATACATGAGAAGAAGATTGAGCAAGTCCAACGATGCTGTCTTACGTCGGAAGAATAAAGAGGCGAAATACCGTGACTGGAACAATGCACAAATAACACGCACATCACGACTCACGAAATAGTCATTACACGACTGTAAACAAAGCGTGGGTGCGAACCCATGGTTTGTGAACCCGTGGTATGTGAACCCATGGTTTGTAAACCCATGGTTTGTGAACCCATAGTTTGTGAACCCATGGTTTGTGAACCAATAGTTTGTGAACCCATGGTTTGTGAACCTTTAGTTTGTGAACCCATGGTTTGTGAATCCATGTTTTGTGAACCCATGGTTTGTGAACCCATGGTTTGTGAACCCATGGTATGTAAACCCATGGTTTGTGAACCCATAGTTTGTGAACCCATGGTTTGTGAACCCATAGTTTGTGAACCCATGGTATGTAAACCCATTTTTTGTGAACCCATGGTTTGTGAACCCATGGTATGTGAACCCATTGTTTGTGAACCCATGGTTTGTGAACCCATGGTTTGTGAACACATAGTTTGTGAACCCATGGCTTGTGAACCAATGGTTTGTGAACCCATGGTTTGTGAACCCATGGTATGTAAACCCATGGTTTGTGAACCCATAGTTTGTGAACCCATGGTTTGTGAACCCATAGTTTGTGAACCCATGGTATGTAAACCCATGGTTTGTGAACCCATGGTTTGTGAACCCATGGTATGTAAACCCATGGTTTGTGAACCCATAGTTTGTGAACCTTTGGTTTGTGAACCCATGGTTTGTGAACCCATGTTTTGTGAACCCATGGTATGTGAACCCATGGTTTGTGAACACATGGTTTGTGAACCCATGGTTTGTGAACCCATGGTATGTGAACCCATTGTTTGTGAACCCATGGTTTTTGAACCCATGGTTTGTGAACACATAGTTTGTGAACCTATGGCTTGTGAACCAATGGTTTGTGAACCCATGGTTTGTGAACCCATGGTTTGTGAACATATGGTATGTAAACCCATGGTTTGTGAACCCATAGTTTGTGAACCCATGGTTTGTGAAACAATAGTTTGTGAACCCATGGTTTGTGAACCCATGGTTTGTGAACCCATGGTTTGTGAACCCATGGTATGTAAACCCATGGTTTGTGAACCCATAGTTTGTGAACCTTTGGTTTGTGAACCCATGGTTTGTGAACTTATGTTTTGTGAACCCATGGTATGTGAACCCATGGTTTGTGAACACATGGTTTGTGAACCCATGGTTTGTGAACCCATGGTATGTGAACCCATTGTTTGTGAACCCATGGTTTGTGAACCCATGGTTTGTGAACCCATAGTTTGTGAACCCATGGTTTGTGAACCCATTGTTTGTGAACCCATGGTATGTAAACCTATGGTTTGTGAACCCATAGTTTGTGAACCCATGGTTTGTGAACCCATAGTTTGTGAACCCATGGTTTGTGAACCTTTGGTTTGTGAACCCATGGTTTGTGAATCCATGTTTTGTGAACCCATGGTATGTGAACCCATGGTTTGTGAACACATGGTTTGTGAACCCATGGTTTGTGAACCCATGGTATGTGAACCCATTGTTTGTGAACCCATGGTTTGTGAACCCATGGTTTGTGAACACATAGTTTGTGAACCCATGGTTTGTGAACCAATGGTTTGTGAACCCATGGTTTGTGAACCCATGGTTTGTGAACTAATGGTATGTGATCCCATGGTTTGTGAACCCATGGTTTGTGAACCCATGGCATGTAAACCCATGGTTTGTGAACCCATGGTTTGTGAACCCATGGCATGTGAACCCATGGCTTGTGAACCAATGGTTTGTGAACCCATGGCATGTAAAGCCATGGTTTGTGAACCAATGGTTTGCGAACCCATGGTATGTGAACCCATGGTTTGTAAACCCATGGTATGTGAACCCATGGTTTGTGAACCCATGGTTTGTGAACCCATGGTATGTGAACCCATGGTTTGTGAACCCATGGTTTGTAAACCCATGGTATGTGAACCCATGGTTTGTGAACCCATGGTTTGTGAACCCATGGTATGTGAACCTATGGTTTGTAAACCCATGGTTTGTGAACCCATGGTATGTGAACTAATGGTTTGTAAACCCATGGTATGTGAACCCATGGTTTGTGAACCCATGGTTTGTGAACCCATGGTATGTGAACCCATGGTTTGTAAACCCATGGTATGTGAATCCATGGTTTGTGAACCTATGGTATGTGAACCCATGATATGTGAACCCATGGTTTGTGAACCCATGGTTTGTGAGTTTTAGGACTCACTCATCATGGGTTCAAACCCTTACCCTTTCCCTGATTTATTATATCCTGCATGTAGGAGACTGAACCATTAGACGACGTTTCGGTCCGACTTGGTCCAGTAACTACTTAATTTTTCAAGTCGGACCGAAACGTCGTCATAAGTTTCTTTTTCCTATGCTCGGGTTGTTGTATATTATTATTATTGTTGTTGTTGTTGTTGTTGATGATGTTTGTTATTGTTGTTATTGTTGTTGATGTTGTTGTTGTTGTTGTTATTATTGTTGTTGTAGTTGTTGTTGTCGTTATTATTATAATTAGTATCATTATTATTATTATTATTATTATCATTATAAACCATACCACGGGTGGGGTTCGAACCCGCGGTCAGAGAGTCTCGAAACTCCAGACCGTCGCGTTCACGGGTTCGAACCCCACCCGTGGTATGGTTTGTTTGCAATCGTGTCATTACGATTTCGTGAGTTATTATCATCATTATTATTATTATTATTATTATTATTATTATTATTATTATTATTATTATTATTATTATTATTATTATTATTATTATTATTATTATACAGATGAAAGATTAAAACACAAGTGATGGGAAGAGGAGACATGATAACAACATGCAAGGTCAGGAAGGAATAAGAAAGAATAAATAGTGGAACAATAAAATGAGACAAACATAGTAGTGGAACAATAGAATGAGACAGACACAGTAGTGGAACAATAGAATGAGACAAAAACCGTAGTGGAACAGTAGAATGAGACAAACACAGTAGTGAAACAATAAAATAAGACAAACACAGTAGTGCAACACTGGAAAGGGACAAATATAGTAGTATAATACTGGAATGGGATAAATACAACAGCGGAAGAATGGATTGGGACAAGTACAGTAGTGGAAAAATGGTATGGGACAAATGCAACAGTGGAACACTGGAATGGAATAAATACAGTAGTGTAACAATGGATTGGGTTGTAAGAGCAGCTTGTAAAACACTCAACTATTTTTTTAAGAAATATAAGAGTGAAATAAATATTTGACAAGTGAAAAAAATACAGTGAATAGGTTATATTATATATCGACAAGAAACGAAAGTGGATATACGCCAGAACATCACTTCGAGTTGGACAATCTACAGGTTGCTACAGGCTACTACAGGCTGCTACAGGCTACTAAAGGCTTCTACAGGCTACTACAGGCTGCTACAGGCTGCATCGCAAGTATCTCATCTATGCGTGGTTTTCGGGGAGTCGGGTGTGAGTTCCGGTTACCTAACCGCCAACCTGTTTGTGAACGGTTAACTCTCATAGTAGGATAAGGAATAGGATATCAAGTACTCGGTAACGAATAGCAATTGGTAATTTCTAGTAGAAAAGGGCGAGCAGACAGGTGAAAGACAGAATACATTAACTGCTAGATCAGGTGTGAGTCAGGTCACACACACACACAGGAGCTGTGACTCGACCCGTGCAACCACAAATAGGTGTGTACACACACACGCACACTTCCTATACCCAACACCACTTTACATATTCTGAGGTCAACTTCATGCAACTTGGTCTGTTATTAATGAATTCTCAGCTTGCCAGAGTTGCAAGGCGAGACCTATTAAAACTTTGCTTGTTGTTGTTGTTGTTGTTGGTACTGGTGGTGGTGGTTATGTTGCTTCTGCTGGTGCTGCTGCTGCTGGTGCTGCTGTTGCTTTTGGTGCTGCTGTTGCTGGCGGTGGCGCTCCTGGTAAAAGTATGGGTGGTAATGGTGCTGCTCTCTCTCTCTCTCTCTCTCTCTCTCTCTCTCTCTCTTCTAAGACAAACATTAATACCAATTACTATTCTCTTTTTCTCAGTGTTTTCTATTATCTTTTCTGAGGTAGTGAGGGTGAGGCAGCCAGTTACTGTATGATGACTGAGGTAGTGAGGGTGAGGCAGCCAGTTGCTGTATGATGACTGAAGTAGTGAGGGTGAGGCAGCCAGTTACTGTATGATGACTGAGGTAGTGAGGGTGAGGCAGCCAGTTGCTGTATGATGACTGAGGTAGTGAGGGTGAGGCAGCCAGTTACTGTATGATGACTGAGGTAGTGAGGGTGAGGCAGCCAGTTACTGTAGGATGACTGAGGTAGTGAGGTGAGGCAGCCAGTTCTGTATGACTGAAGTAGTGAGGGTGAGGCAGCCAGTTACTGTATGATGATTGAGGTAGTGAGGGGAGGCAGCCAGTTGCTGTATGATGACTGAGGTAGTGAGGGGAGGCAGCCAGTTACTGTATGATGACTGAGGTAGTGAGGGTGAGGCAGCCAGTTCTGTATGATGACTGAGGTAGTGAGGTGAGGCAGCCAGTTACTGTATGATGACTGAGGTAGTGAGGGTGAGGCAGCCAGTTGATGTATGATGACTGAGGTAGTGAGGTGAGGCAGCCAGTTGCTGTATGATGACTGAGTAGTAGGGTGAGGCAGCCAGTTGCTGTATGATGACTGAGGTAGTGAGGGAGGCAGCCAGTTACTGTAGGATGACTGAGGTAGTGAGGGTGAGGCAGCCAGTTACTGTATGATGACTGAGGTAGTGAGGGTGAGGCAGCCAGTTGCTGTATGATGACTGAGGTAGTGAGGGTGAGGCAGCCAGTTACTGTATGATGACTGAGGTAGTGAGGGTGAGGCAGCCAGTTACTGTATGATGACTGAGGTAGTGAGGGTGAGGCAGCCAGTTACTGTATGATGACTGAGGTAGTGAGGGTGAGGCAGCCAGTTGCTGTATGATGACTGAGGTAGTGAGGGTGAGGCAGCCAGTTGCTGTATGATGACTGAGGTAGTGAGGGCGAGGCAGCCAGTTGCTGTATGATGACTGAAGTAGTGAGGGTGAGGCAGCCAGTTACTGTATGATGACTGAGGTAGTGAGGGTGAGGCAGCCAGTTACTGTATGATGACTGAGGTAGTGAGGGTGAGGCAGCCAGTTACTGTATGATGATTTAAGTAGTGAGGGTGAGGCAGCCAGTTACTGTAGATGACTGAGGTAGTGAGGGGAGGCAGCCAGTTACTGTATGATGACTGAGGTAGTGAGGGCGAGGCAGCCAGTTACTGTATGATGACTGAGGTAGTGAGGGTGAGGCAGCCAGTTACTGTATGATGACTGAGGTAGTGAGGGTGAGGCAGCCAGTTGCTGTATGATGACTGAGGTAGTGAGGGCGAGGCAGCCAGTTACTGTATGATGACTTAAGTAGTGAGGGCGAGGCAGCCAGTTACTGTATGATGACTGAGGTAGTGAGGGCGAGGCAGCCAGTTACTGTATGATGACTGAGGTAGTGAGGGTGAGGCAGCCAGTTACTGTATGATGACTGAGGTAGTGAGGGCGAGGCAGCCAGTTGCTGTATGATGACTGAGGTAGTGAGGGCGAGGCAGCCAGTTACTGTATGATGACTGAGGTAGTGAGGGTGAGGCAGCCAGTTACTGTATGATGACTGAGGTAGTGAGGGTGAGGCAGCCAGTTACTGTATGATGATTTAAGTAGTGAGGGCGAGGCAGCCAGTTACTGTATGATGACTGAGGTAGTGAGGGCGAGGCAGCCAGTTACTGTATGATGACTGAGGTAGTGAGGGCGAGGCAGCCAGTTACTGTATGATGACTGAGGTAGTGAGGGTGAGGCAGCCAGTTACTGTATGATGACTGAGGTAGTGAGGGCGAGGCAGCCAGTTGCTGTATGATGACTGAGGTAGTGAGAGCGAGGCAGCTAGTTACTGTATGATGACTTAAGTAGTGAGGGCGAGGCAGCCAGTTACTGTATGATGACTGAGGTAGTGAGGGCGAGGCAGCCAGTTACTGTATGATGACTGAGGTAGTGAGGGCGAGGCAGCCAGTTACTGTATGATGACTGAGGTAGTGAGGGTGAGGCAGCCAGTTACTGTATGATGACTGAGGTAGTGAGGGCGAGGCAGCCAGTTACTGTATGATGACTTAAGTAGTGAGGCGAGGCACCAGTTACTGTATGATGACTGAGGTAGTGAGGGCGAGGCAGCCAGTTACTGTATGATGACTGAGGTAGTGAGGGCGAGGCAGCCAGTTACTGTATGATGACTGAGGTAGTGAGAGCGAGGCAGCCAGTTACTGTATGATGACTGAGGTATTGAGGGTGAGGCAGCCAGTTACTGTATGATGACTGAGGTAGTGAGGGCGAGGCAGCCAGTTACTGTATGATGACTGAGGTAGTGAGGGCGAGGCAGCCAGTTACTGTATGATGACCGATGTAGTGAGGGCGAGGCAGCCAGTTACTGTATGATGACTGAGGTAGTGAGGGCGAGGCAGCCAGTTACTGTATGATGAACGAGGTAGTGAGGGCGAGGCAGTCAGTTACTGTATGATGACTGAGGTAGTGAGGGCGAGGCAGCAAGTTACTGTATGATGAACGAGGTAGTGAGGGTGAGGCAGCCAATTACTGTATGATGACTGAGGTAGTGAGGGAGAGGCAGCCACTTACTGTATGATGATCGAAGTAGTGAGGGCGAGGCAGCCAGTTACTGTATGATGACTGAGGTAGTGAGGGCGAGGCAGCCAGTTACTGTATGATGACTGAGGTAGTGAGGGCGAGGCAGCCAGTTACTGTATGATGACTGAGGTAGTGAGGGCGAGGCAGCCAGTTACTGTATGATGACTGAGGTAGTGAGGGCGAGGCAGCCAGTTACTGTATGATGACTGAGGTAGTGAGGGCGAGGCAGCCACTTACTGTATGATGATCGAAGTAGTGAGGGCGAGGCAGCCAGTTACTGAATGATGACTGAGGTAGTGAGGGGAGGCAGCCAGTTACTGTATGATGACGAGGTAGTGAGGGGAGGCAGCCAGTTACTGTATGATGACTGAGGTAGTGAGGGTGAGGCAGCCAGTTACTGTATGATGACCGAGGTAGTGAGGGTGAGGCAGCCAGTTACTGTATGATGACTGAGGTAGTGAGGGTGAGGCAGCCAGTTACTGTATGATGACGAGGTAGTGAGGGAGGCAGCCAGTTACTGTATGATGACTGAGGTAGTGAGGCGAGGCAGCCAGTTACTGATGATGACGAGGTAGTGAGGCGAGGCAGCCAGTTACTGATGATGACCGAGGTAGTAGGGAGCAGCCAGTTACTGTATGAGCCGAGGTAGTGGCGAGGCAGCCAGTTACTGTATGATGACTGAGGTAGTGAGGAAGGTCACCATTACTGATGATGACTACGTAGTGCTGAGGCGAGCCAGTACTGAGATGACGAGAGTAGTGAGGGAGAGAGAGCAGACTGATGATGAGAGAGAGTAGAGAGGAGAAAGAAGAGAGAGAGAGAGAGAGAGAGAGAGAGAGGAGAGAGAGAGAGAGAGAGAGAGAGAGAGAGAGAGAGAGAGAGAGAGGAGAGAGAGAGAGAGAGAGAATGATGAGAGAGAGATGAGAGAGTAGATGATGAGAGAAGAGAGAAGAGAGAGTAAATGATGAGAGAGAGAGAGAGAGAGAGAGAGAGAGAGAGAGAGAGTAGAGAGAAGATAGAAGAGAGAGAGAAAGAGAAGAGAGAGAGAAGAGTAGAGAGAGAGAGAGAGAGAGAGAGAGAGAAGAGAGAGAGAGAGAGAGAGAGAGAGAGAGAGAGAGAGAGAGAGAGAGAGAGAGAGAGAGAGAGGGTGGGAGAAGCAAGTGATGGTAGGAAGAGAGACACAGTATTTCAGGTTTAAACAGCAAAGTGGTCTAGTGTTCCCTCCGTGAGTGTGGGTGATATTCATCGTCCAAGTAATATATGACTGACAAATCAAAAATTATTGACAAGTCAAACATATGAGTGACAAGTGAAGCATGGAACTGACTATCTGAATATTTAACTGATAATCATAATATCAACACGTGATGCATATGTTTGACATGATTGACAGGACAAACATAAGAATAGCGTTGAGGTGAAGCATGTCACCCACATACTTCCTGCACATGAGGTAAAATCATGGAGCTGTGACTTTTACTTAGGAACGAGGATAATGTTGTGAGCTGCTCTGGAGTAGGAGAAGCCATTGAGCCAGGGAAGGTCGTCCATATGGCTGCTATTGTATGAGGAGAGAGTGAAGGAGGCCACCGCGCCCCTATTTTAACGTAGGATATACGCGTGCTTTTAGCCTCAACAGGGAAAACCCATCCTCAGGAATCTTCTGGCTCCTGAAGCTGCAGAGTGATCGCTTATAAACCTCACAAATCCCGGAAGTCGAGCTAAGGAAGGAAAATGTGGAATATATCCAGGGATTTCTCCAAAAACCACAGTTCTTGTGCCAATATATGGCGATCAAAATTCGTATTAAAATTATATATATATATATATATATATATATATATATATATATATATATATATATATATATAGGGCATTTTCTATTGTACTGGAAATGGCGTAATTGGAAACAAAATTTTTATAATACCGTCACTGGTCCCTCATTGTGTGTGAGAAATTGTAGAAGTCAGTAGATGGCTTGACACACACCCGGTGATGTAAGGGAAGGCATCAGACGACCTCCCAGCGTAGGTAAGCAGGTAGATGAGACGACTGACTTGCCATTATCTTGTGTACAGAAGCAAGGGGAAGACACTGACTGCTTTAAAGGTGTTGTCTGGCAGACATTGATTACAGTAAAGTAGAAAGATCCTTGATTCAGACCACACCTTTATTATAAACGTTTCGCTCTGAGTAGACCTTCATCAAATTCTGATGTAATAGTGCTCTACCCAGAGCTCAATATAATGCATAATATAAGTTTGGCCTACACCAAGTGTCTTTCAACAGTGCCCTGAAGACTGCACAATAATATATACACCGTTTCTTAAGCTGTCAACAAGTGTGAATCATAACGAGACATGACACTGTCATCTTCGCCTCAATTCCACTTACTATAATAAAATGAGTTGATCAATACTTAAAATTATAAGCTTCGATAGAAGGGTTAAAAATTGACTTTATTACTTACGTTTGTGTTCACACAAACACACACACACACACACACAAACACACACACACACACACAAACACACACACACACACACACACACACAGAAGATGGGGAACTCACAAGTAATGATCAAGAGGTATGTGAGGAGCTCAACTTGAGGTTTAAGGAAGTATTCACAATGGAGGAAGGAAGGCAGCTGGGTAGACAGGACATGGTTTGTCACCAACAAGGGATGTACCAAGTGCTAGAGGGCATACACACAACTGAGGAGGAAGTGAAGCAGTTACTCAGTGACCTCGATACCTCAAAGGCGATGGGTCCGGACAATATCTCCCCGTGGGTTCTTCGGGAAGGAGCTGAGGTACTGAGTGTGCTACTTACCATAATATTCAACACATCCCTTGAAACTGGGCAGCTACCTGAGGTATGGAAGAAAGCCAACGTAGTCCCCATTTTTAAAAAAAGAGACAGAAAAGAGGCACTACTATAGACCGGTGTCACTTACATGTATAGTGTGCAAAGTCCTGGAGAAAATCATCAGGAAAAGAATGGTGGAACACCTTGAGCGGAACAGGATAATAAACACCAGACAGCACGGATTCCGGGAAGGCAAATCCTGTGTAACAAACCTCCTAGAGTTCTATAATAAAGTAACAGAGGTAAGGCAGGAGAGAGAAGGGTGGGTTGATTGCATTTTCCTGGACTGCAGGAAGGCCTTCGACACAGTTCCTCACATGAGATTAGTAAAGAAGTTGGAAGAACAAGCAGGTATAACAGGAAGGGCACTGGAATGGATCAGGGAATACCTCAAAGGGAGGCAACAACGGGTCATGGTGCGTGGTGAGGTATCACAGTGGGCGCCTGTGACGAGCGGTGTACCGCAGGGGTCAGTCCTAGGACCAGTGTTATTCCTGGTATATGTAAATGACATGACGGACGGGATAGACTCAGAAGTGTCTCTATTCGCGGATGATGTGAAAATAATGAGGAGAATCACATCGGAAGAGGACCAGGCAGGGCTGCAAACAGACCTGGACAAGCTCGACATCTGGTCTAGCAGTTGGCTTCTCGAATTCAATCCCTCCAAATGCAAAGTCATGAGGATGGGAGAAGGGCAAAGAAGACCGCTGACAGAGTACAAGCTAGGCGGACAAAGGCTACAAACCTCGGCAAAGGAGAAAGACCTTGGAGTGAGTATAACGCCAAGCACGTCTCCGGAGGCACACATCAACCAGATAACTGCGGCAGCATATGGGCGTCTGGCAAACCTTAGATTAGCGTTCCGTTACCTTAACAAGGAATCGTTCAAGACACTGTATACCGTATACCTCAGGCCCATACTAGAATATGCAGCACCAGTCTTGAACCCACACCTGGTCAAGCACGTAAGGAAACTAGAGAAAGTGCAAAGGTTTGCGACAAGGTTAGTTCCACAACTCAGGGGTCTGTCTTATGAAGAAAGATTGAGAGAAATAGGACTAACAACACTGGAGGAAAGAAGGGTCAGAGGAGACATGATAACGACATACAAAATACTGCGGGGAATTGACAAGGTAGATAGTGACAGGTTGTTTCAGAGAGGGAACACAGAAACAAGGGGACACAACTGGAAGCTGAAGACTCAGATGAGTCAAAGGGATGTCAGGAAACATTTCTTCAGCCACAGAGTAGTCAGGAAGTGGAATGGACTAGAGAAAGATATAGTGGAGGCAGGAACCATACATAGTTTTAAGACAAGGTATGATAAAGCTCATGGAGCAGGGAGAGCAGAGACCCAGTAGCAGACAGCGAAGAGGCGGGGCCAGGAGCTGAGTCTCGACCCCTGCAACCACAATTAGGTGAGTTAGGTGAGTACACACACAAACACACACACACACACACACACACACACACACACACACACACACAAGAATCAAATCAGTCGAGGATCAGGCAGGACTACAAAGAGACCTGGACAGGCTACAAGCCTGGTCCAGTAACTGGCTCCTTGAATTTAACCCTGCCAAATGTAAAGTCATGAATATCGGGGAAGGGCAAAGAGGACCGCAGACAGAGTATAGTCTAGGTGGCCAAAGACTGCAAACCTCACTCAAGGAAAAAGATCTTGGGGTGAGTATAATACCGAGCACATCTCCTGAGGCACACATCAATCAGATAACTGCTGCAGCATACGGGCGGCTGGCAAACCTAAGAATAGCGTCCCAATACCTCACTAAAGAATCATTCAAGACTCTGTACACCATATACGTCAGGCCCATACTGGAGTATGCAGCACCAGTTTGGAACCCACACCTGGTCAAGCACGTCAAGAAATTAGAGAAAGTGCAAAGGTTTGCAACAAGACTAGTCTCAGAGCTAAGGGGATTGTCCTACGAAGAAAGGTTAAGGGGAAAACGGCCTGACGACACTAGAGGACAGGAGGGTTAGGGAGACATGATAACGACATATAAAATACTGCGAGGAATAGATAAGGTGGACAGAGACAAGATGTTCCAGAAAGGGGACACAGAAACAAGGGGTCACAATTGGAAGTTGAAGACTCCTATGAGTCAAAGGAATGTTAGGAAGTATTTCTTCAGTCATAGAG
Organism: Cherax destructor; assembly: GCA_009830355.1. Lineage (NCBI taxonomy): Eukaryota > Metazoa > Arthropoda > Malacostraca > Decapoda > Parastacidae > Cherax > Cherax destructor. Next base: position 25,428 of record WNWK01009100.1, on the reverse strand, counting down.
TTGTCAGGAAGTGGAATAGCCTAGAAAGCGACGTAGTGGAGGCAGGAACCATACATAGTTTTAAGACGAGGTTTGATAAAGTTCATGGAGCAGGGAGAGGGAGGACCTAGTAGCAATCAGTGAAGAGGAGGGGCCAGGAGCTATGACTCGACCCCTGCAACCACAAATAGGTGAGTACACATACACACACACACACAACGAAAAATTAGCAATTTCAAATAATGTAACAGAAGTCTAATATAGCAGACATGTGATTTCACAAATATATTGAGCGTTGTGTTTGTTACGTCACTGACTGAGCCTCGGCGAGGCGGTCAACTGCAGTACATTCTGTGTCTGCTTTACTTTTGATGGGGTTAAATATGTCATGGCAGGTGAAGGTGAGTATGTTGGTCAACATAGCTAACAAGCCTTACAAAGTTGTGAAATAAGTGACCACATACATGAAACAACAGACCACATACATGAAACAACAGACCACATACATAAAACATCAGACCACATACATGAAACAACAGACCACATACATAAAACATCAGACAACATACATGAAACAACAGACCACATATATGAAACAACAGACCACATACATGAAACAACAGACCACATACATAAAACATCAGACAATATACATGAAACAACAGACCACATACATAAAACATCAGACCACATACATGAAACAATAGACCACATACATAAAACATCAGACAACATACATGAAACAACAGACCACATATATGAAACAACAGACCACATACATGAAACAACAGACCACATACATAAAACATCAGACAACATACATGAAACAACAGACCACATACATAAAACATCAGACCACATACATGAAACAACAGACCACATACATAAAACATCAGACACCATACATGAAACAACAGACCACATATATGAAACAACAGACCACATACATGAAACAACAGACCACATATATGAAACAACAGACCACATATATGAAACAACAGACCACATATATGAAACAACAGACCACATATATGAAACAACAGACCACATATATGAAACAACAGGCCACATACATGAAACAACAGACCACATATATGAAACAGCATATAACATACATGAAACAACAGACCATATATATGAAACAGCAGACAACATACATGAAACAATAGACCACATATATGAAACAACAGACCACATATATGAAACAACAGACCACATATATGAAACAACAGACCACATATATGAAACAACAGACCACATATATGAAACAACAGACCACATATGTGAAACAACAGACTACATATATGAAACAACAGACCACATACATGAAACAACAGACCACATATATGAAACAACAGACCACATATATGAAACAACAGACCACATATATGAAACAACAGACAACATACATGAAACAACAGATCACATATATGAAACAGCAGACAACATACATGAAACAACAGACAAGATACATGACACAACAGACCACATACATGAACTGTTGTTCATACATAAAACAACAGACCACATACATAAAGAAACAGAACACATGCATATTAAAGCAGCAGCAACAGAAGTTAGAGGAATAAAGGGGAAGCTAAGATCAGGAAGACTGGGCTGGTGGGGTCCCGCTGACAGCCACCAACCATATCTCCACAACCACAAAGTCAAAGTCAATGTGTAAAGGAAATTGGAAAGTATATCACTGCAGCCACTGCCTCGGGCAGCAGTGCCAGCTTCACGATGTCACCAACTCATTGCCCTCTGGTATTGTCCTCAGTAGGGTACACGCATGGTGCTGTCCTCAGCGTGAAAGACAATGACACTGTCCTCACAATGGTGCACACTGGCAATGTTCTCAGTCTCTTTTTAACAGTGGCACGGTCCAAAGCCTTTTTATACTGGCACTGTCCTCGGCCTTTTATTGACACCGGCACTGTTTTGTACTATTGGTACTGTCAGTGCCATACATGATATTATGCTCTGATAACAGTGACCAGTCCTTGGTTTCGAGACCGAGAATCGAGCCCTAATACTATTCCTTCCTGTGAATGACCCAATACGGGTTTAGCACTTCTCGAAAATACAAGAGAGGTGAAAAATAATCTTGAACGAGATGACTGAGAAACGACAGCAATAAAACTTGATCTTTTTTTTAATAAAAGAGAAGAGGCAGATTAAGCTTTTGTTGTGATGCCATTATGCTCTGTGTAGAGCTTTGTAAAGCTCTTAATTAACTTGATAAAGGTCTACACTTAGCAAAACGGTGTCAGACTAAGAGCTTGCTTGTAGCTCTGTATTTTCTGCTTTACTGTCTGCAAGACGCTGCTCTATGCTGTCTGCAGAACGCTGCTCTATGTTGTCTGCAGGACGCTGCTCTATGTTGTCTGCAAGACGCTGCTCTATGTTGTCTGCGGGACGCTGCTCTATGTTGTCTGCGGGACGCTGCTCTAAGTTGTCTGCGGGACGCTGCTCTATGTTGTCTGCGGGACGCTGCTCTATGTTGTCTGCGGGACGCTGCTCTATGTAGTCTGCAGGACACTGCTCTATGTAGTCTGCAGGACACTGCTCTATGTAGTCTGCAGGACACTGCTCTATGTAGTCTGCAGGACGCTGCTCTATGTTGTCTGCGGGACGCTGCTCTATGTAGTCTGCAGGACGCTGCTCTATGTAGTCTGCAGGACGCTGCTCTATGTTGTCTGCGGGACGCTGCTCTATGTTGTCTGTAGGACGCTGCTCTATGTTGTCTGCAGGACACTGCTCTATGTTGTCTGTAGGACGCTGCTCTATGTTGTCTGCAGGACGCTGCTCTATGTTGTCTGCGGGACGCTGCTCTATGTTGTCTGTAGGACGCTGCTCTATGTTGTCTGTAGGACACTGCTCTATGTTGTCTGCAGGACATTGCTCTATGTAGTCTGCAGGACACTGCTCTATGTTGTCTGTAGGACGCTGCTCTATGTTGTCTGTAGGACACTGCTCTATGTTGTCTGCAGGACGCTGCTCTATGTAGTCTGCAGGACACTGCTCTATGTTGTCTGTAGGACGCTGCTCTATGTTGTCTGCAGGACGCTGCTCTATGTTGTATGTAGGACACTGCTCTATGTTGTCTGCAGGACGCTGCTCTATGTAGTCTGCAGGACACTGCTCTATGTTGTCTGTAGGACGCTGCTCTATGTTGTCTGCAGGACGCTGCTCTATGTTGTCTGCAGGACACTGCTCTATGTTGTCTGCAGGACACTGCTCTATGTTGTCTGCAGGACGCTGCTCTATGTTGTCTGCAGGACACTGCTCTATGTAGTCTGCAGGACGCTGCTCTATGTTGTCTGTAGGACACTGCTCTATGTTGTCTGCAGGACGCTGCTCTATGTTGTCTGTAGGACACTGCTCTATGTTGTCTGCAGGACGCTGCTCTATGTTGTCTGCAGGACGCTGCTCTATGTTGTCTGCAGGACACTGCTCTATGTAGTCTGCAGGACGCTGCTCTATGTTGTCTGCAGGACACTGCTCTATGTAGTCTGCAGGACACTGCTCTATGTAGTCTGCAGGACACTGCTCTATGTAGTCTGCAGGACACTGCTCTATGTTGTCTGCAGGACGCTGCTCTATGTTGTCTGTAGGACACTGCTCTATGTTGTCTGCAGGACACTGCTCTATGTAGTCTGCAGGACGCTGCTCTATGTTGTCTGCAGGACACTGCTCTACGTAGTCTGCAGGACACTGCTCTATGTAGTCTGCAGGACGCTGCTCTATGTTGTCTGTAGGACACTGCTCTATGTAGTCTGCAGGACGCTGCTCAATGTTGTCTGTAGGACACTGCTCTATGTTGTCTGCAGGACGCTGCTCTATGTAGTCTGCAGGACACTGCTCTATGTTGTCTGCAGGACGCTGCTCTATGCTGTCTACAGGACGCTGCTCTATGTTGTCTGCAGGACGCTGCTCTATGTTGTCTGCAGGACACTGCTCTATGTTGTCTGCAGGACACTGCTCTATGTTGTCTGCAGGACGCTGCTCTATGTTGTCTGCAGGACACTGCTCTATGTAGTCTGCAGGACGCTGCTCTATGTTGTCTGCAGGACGCTGCTCTATGTTGTCTGCAGGACACTGCTCTATGTTGTCTGCAGGACACTGCTCTATGTAGTCTGCAGGACGCTGCTCTATGTTGTCTGTAGGACACTGCTCTATGTTGTCTGCAGGACGCTGCTCTATGTTGTCTGCAGGACGCTGCTCTATGTAGTCTGCAGGACGCTGCTCTATGTTGTCTGCAGGACACTGCTCTATGTAGTCTGCAGGACACTGCTCTATGTAGTCTGCAGGACACTGCTCTATGTAGTCTGCAGGACACTGCTCTATGTAGTCTGCAGGACACTGCTCTATGTAGTCTGCAGGACACTGCTCTATGTAGTCTGCAGGACACTGCTCTATGTAGTCTGCAGGACACTGCTCTATGTAGTCTGCAGGACGCTGCTCTATGTAGTCTGCAGGACGCTGCTCTATGTAGTCTGCGGGACGCTGCTCTATGTAGTCTGCAGGACGCTGCTCTATGTTGTCTGCAGGACACTGCTCTATGTAGTCTGCAGGACGCTGCTCTATGTTGTCTGCAGGACACTGCTCTATGTAGTCTGCAGGACGCTGCTCTATGTAGTCTGCAGGACGCTGGTTCATCTTATTTATACAAAACTATGAATTTTAACTACTGTATTATTTGTTCTATAAATTGAGAATTTTTTTCCGTGTTTCAGAGTCTGCCCGAGTCCCACGAGTCTCATTTTCTTGCTGGGTTTAGCCAGTCTTGATGAGACACATGGAAGCCACGAGAAGCAATGTTTCTCACTGCCAGCTCTCAAGGCAGTGCTGTGTTTCTCGCCGGAAATTGGGACTGTTTCTCCTGGTCGTACTCATGTACGTGAAGAGTTTTGATCACTTGATAGAGGCCTTCCGCTGGCTTGTCGATCCGTGCCAGCGGCCCGGTGCTAGATCAAGCTCTCGGTGCTAGCAGCAGCGCAGTTCAGTGTATGCACCACAGCCCTGCTGATCAGGAACTGTTCTGAGGATCGTCTACCGATTAAAAAAAAAGATGAAATATCTATTATGTTGTGGTATTTTTTGTTATTAACCTGGAGAAGAATTAATGCTAACTATGCTGAGCTTCCACAGATTTATTCACCCTTCACCTGTAGGTACAAGATGTCCAGGATCCCTCACCTGAAGGTACAAGATGTCCAGGATCCCTCACCTGAAGGTACAAGATGTCCAGGTTCCCTCACCTGAAGGTACAAGATGTCCAGGATCCCTCAGCTGAAGGTACAAGATGTCCGGGATCCCTCACCTGAAGGTACAAGATGTCCAGGATCCCTCACCTGAAGGTACAAGATGTCCAGGATCCCTCACCTGAAGGTACAAGATGTCCAGGTTCCCTCACCTGAAGGTACAAGATGTCCAGGATCCCTCACCTGAAGGTACAAGATGTCCAGGATCCCTCACCTGAAGGTACAAGATGTCCAGGTTCCCTCACCTGAAGGTACAAGATGTCCAGGATCCCTCACCTGAAGGTACAAGATAACCAGGATCCCTCACCTGAAGGTACAAGATGTCCAGGATCCCTCACCTGAAGGTACAAGATGTCAGGATCCCTCACCTGAAGGTACAAGATGTCCAGGTTCCCTCACCTGAAGGTACAAGATGTCCAGGATCCCTCACCTGAAGGTACAAGATGTCCAGGATCCCTCACCTGAAGGTACAAGATGTCCAGGTTCCCTCACCTGAAGGTACAAGATGTCCAGGATCCCTCACCTGAAGGTACAAGATGTCCAGGTTCCCTCACCTGAAGGTACAAGATGTCCAGGATCCCTCACCTGAAGGTACAAGATGTCCAGGATCCCTCACCTGAAGGTACAAGATGTCCAGGATCCCTCACATGAAGGTACAAGATGTCCAGGTTCCCTCACTTGAAGGGACACGATATCCAGGTTCCCTCACCTGAAGGTACCATATATCCAGGTTCCCTCATCTGAAGAGACACGATATCCAGGTTCCCTCACCTGAAGAGACACGATATCCAGGTTCCCTCACCTGAAGGGACCATATATCCAGGTTCTCTCACCTGAAGGGACTATATATCCAGGTTCCCTCACCTGAAGGTACCATATATCCAGGTTCCCTCACCTGAAGGGACCAGATATCCAGGTTCTCTCACCTGAAGGGACCAGATATCCAGGTTCCCTCACCTGAAGGGACCATATATCCAGGTTCCCTCACCTGAAGGGACCAGATATCCAGGTTCCCTCATCTGAATGGACCAGATATCCAGGTTCTCTCACCTGAAGGGACCAGATATCCAGGTTCCCTAACCTGAAGAGACACGATATCCAGGTTCCCTAACCTGAAGGGACCAGATATCCAGGTTCTCTCACCTGAAGGGACCAGATATCCAGGTTCCCTCATCTGAAGGGACCAGATATCCAGGTTCCCTCACCTGAAGGGACCAGATATCCAGGTTCCCTCACTCACCATTCACATGAAGGGAAAGATATCCAGGTTCCCTCACTCACCCCTCACAAGAAGGGAAAGATACCCAGGTTCCCTCACCTGAAGGGAAAGATACCCAGGTTCCCTCACCTGAAGGTAAAGATACCCAGGTTCCCTCACCTGAAGGGAAAGATACCCAGGTTCCCTCACTCCTCATCTAAGGGGACAACAAACCCAGGCTTCCTACCACCTTCTCTAGCGCCTCTATCACTTTAATGAAGATAAATTTCTTAAAGAATTTGCTTGTGAAATTTGTAAATAGCGAGGCGAAGCAGGGAAGTATGTGGATATTTTCTCCCGTGTCTTGAGACTGACGAGATAAAGAAGCAAGTTCTAAACTTTGATCTCGCTAAGTTTTACCTCGTTCTATTTGAATAGTCGTCCCAGCAGTCTCGCTTTAGTTGCCTCTGATCTGCTGGGTTTAACTCAGGTAGCGTGTGTGACCCGCTGCCTGTAACGCGCACATGAAATGTGGTTGGTGTGTGTGGGTCCCCCACAGACCAGCTCTGGTCAATTCCGCTAAATTGGTGAGTTATTTAAGCTTGTAATGTAATTATTATTTTCACATATCCTGCCATTTATTGGCAGGAGCCAATACGAGAGGTGGGGTTTTCAAAGTTAATTGTGCCATCAGGTTGGTGGTGATCAATTAACATTTTGGGAAATTTCAGCGACCCCTTTTTGGCATTTGTTTTGTTGTGATTGGTAAATGATGTTGGCAAGTATGGTAGATAGATAGATATATAGATAGATAGATAAATAGATAGCTAAGAGAGAGAGAGAGAGAGAGAGAGAGAGAGAGAGAGAGAGAGAGAGAGAGAGAGATGGTACGGTGCCGTGTGGCCTGGTGGCTAAAGCTCTCGCTTCACACGGCGAGGGTCTGGGTTCGATTCCAGGCGAGGGTAGAAACATTGGGCGTGTTTCTTTACACCGGTTGTCTATGTTCCCCATCAGTAAAATGGGTACTTGGGGTACTTGGGTGTTAGTCGACTGGTGTGGGTCGCATCCTGGGACAAAACTGACTTACCTAATTTGCCAGAAAAGGTCTGCATAACAAGCGGCTTTCTATATAGCAGTATGTCATTGATGTCAGCTATGGTCTGTATACCTTATACATGTACTTGTAGAAATAAAGATATTATTATTATATTATTGAATGGGAGAGTGTGGGTACCCTGGGACGAAGTTAATATCCTTGGAGTGAAATTGTACTCCAAATTGATCATGAAGAACCACATTATAAATGTTGTAAACAAGGTGGCCAGGAAGCTTACAGCCCATGAAGACACTCTTCAGATCGCTTGTTCTATTTAGGCTGGAATATTGCTGCATACTATTAGCGCCTTTCAAGGCAGGTGAATTTGTTGACCTAGAAAATGTACAGAGAACCTTTACGGCACACATAAGTACGATAAAACACCTAAATTACTGGGAACTGTTGAAGTTCCTCGACTTGTATTCCCTAAAACGTAGACGGGAGAGATACATAATTAAATACACTTGGAAATCTTAGAGGGATGGAACCAAATTTTCACATGAAAAATCACTCCCTACGAAAGCAAAAGACTCGGCAGGAGATGCAACATCCCCCAATGAAAAGCAGGGGCGCCACTACCACGGTAACAGACAACACAATAAGTGTCAGGGGCCCAAGACTGTTCAACTGCCTCCCAGCATACATAAGGAGGACTATCAATAAACCCCTGGCTGTCTTCAAGAAGGCTCTGGACAATCAATTAAAGTCAGTACCTGATCAGCTGGGCTGTGGTTTGTACGTCGGTTTACGTGTGGCCAACAGTAACTGCCTGTTGATCAGACCCTGATCCACCATGAGGTCTGCTCACAGACCGGGTCGCGGGGACGTTGAACGCAGAAACCCTCTCCAGGTATACTTCAGGTATCTCGCATCTGCTCGACAGTAGAGGTTGCAAGATTCTGTACGATTTGTGGAGAACTGGTTAGATATGTACACTTTCCTGCCTGAAACAACACATAGCAATCGTTACTTATCTGTAAGAGCACGATGTCCAGCAGCCTCCCTCTCTGTTACCAGCACGATGTCCACAGCCTCCCTCTCTTTTACCAGCACGATGTCCAGCAGCCTCCCTCTCTGTTACCAGCACGATGTCCAGCAGCCTCCACCTGAACATCCCTTCGGGTTGCCGTTCAGTTACCACCGGGGATGTGGATTAAAGTTGTTATTTAGATGATTTGCCCCAAAGGAGCATATATCTCAGCATTTCAATATACAGACACTACCCTACCTACGAACATTCGAGTTACGAACATTCGGACATATGAACAGACTGTACCAATTGTAATTGTACCAATTGAAAAGGTAAGAAGTTTCTTTTACCATATTTATTATTGAAATATGCTTTAGTATTAAAAACCTACATTACTGATACTGTACAGTATTGTCTTTAAGTTTTCAACGAACAACGGCACAGAGAGAACAATAATAATAATGAAAATAATATTAAAAACAATAATAATAATCATAACAATAGAAAAATGGCAAAATAACAACTTATTAGCAATTAAGGATACGAACAGCCTTCTGCAATATAACTTGTTCGTAAGTTGGGGGCGTCTGTAATATGAAATGTTAGTTAGTAGTACTCACTTGGTTTGGGCTTAAAGCCCACCCGCTGGCCTTGTATAGGACAGCTTAATCACCTTGTCTGCCCATGGACTGCAGTTCATAATGGCATTACAAGTGAAATAAAGACTTATCTTGTTAGTGTAACATGAGCTTATGGCGTTGACAGCATCTTTTAAGACTGATATCGTTGCATTGTTTGCCACTACGTTGGGAATGTTCATTGCAATCACTCGCAGTACCAGTTGTGCTTCATCTTTCAATTCCATCATTTCGTGGTATTATCCAGAGCAGGGAGAATACGGAGACGCAATAACACTACGCCATATAATTTCTACCACGAATTTCCTGACTTATAAAGGGAACTAGTCTAACTTTCCTAGTTTCCTGAGATTGTTAGAATGAACAAGAGACAAGAACACACTGGTCACTACTGTTCCTTTGTTTTTTAACAATAAGGAGGCAATGCCCTCGTGACACACATGTCCTCGTCCGTTCCTTGAAGCAATCTGAGGCCCGTCGCCCTCCACCCGCCGTACGCCGCTCGCCGCCCGCCGCCCCGCCCGCCGCCCTCCGCCATCTTCTTCATCGTCCCCATAAATGATATGCTGAACTCAGCTTTAATCTCTTCCTTGCTACACATTGCAACAGTATTCAATACAAAAGGTAGGTTCCTTGTTATCTAGTTATAAACTAGAATTCATAATTGTTCCAACTTGCAGATAAAGTGGAGTGCAGGTTTTCCCTTAATTTTCCTCCATTCGCTGAACGACCTTGGTTGCGAGCAGGTGTGCTGGCAAGGGTCTCTGGTGGACAGTGGCCACAACCTTTCAAAATGGCGGCGCGGCCGAAGGCGAATAAACACTGTGTGTATTCAAGTGCTGGTAGGAGCTATCTACCCATCCAATGCAGAAGTATTATTGCCTGCCATAATTCGAGATGCTTATGGAATACCCACGGAAGATTTATATGGCGTAGCGCTAAATGGAGCCACTAAGGTATTTGTGAAATTTGTGACCAGTGGAGCATATGAACGAGTGGTTGACGCTTATCAGGAAAAGCAAATGGTCGTTAGTGAAGGTTTGGAGGTGAGGTTACGGGACGTGTCGGCTACGTATGTTTGGATCAGAATACGTAATTTGCCATTTGAGGCCAATGCAGTTGATGTGAAGAGGGTCTTTCAGGCATATGGTGTGATACATGCCGCTAACATCGGGAGGTGGACCCAGGGGGCCTATGCTGGTATGCCGGAAGGGTCGGTCAGTCTCAAGATGACATTGAGGAGACCAATACCATCGTATGTTCTCCTGCCGGACTTCCGTACGCAAGTCTATGTTACGTACATGGGGCAGGTGCGAACGTGGTAGGCTATGTGGGCAGCCGGGGCATATGGCTATGGCGTGTGACCGACGGGGGACACCAACCCAGCGACAACATGGTGCCACGATGCAGGAACAAGGGGAGACAACATTGATGGATGAGGCCGTACATCAACAGGAGCCAGCAGCTACGGGTGAGCTGATTAGTACTGGCAAGTGGAGCGACGTCGTGGAGGAAGAGGCGGAGGTGGTTGTATCACTGCCACCGGTGACGCAGCCGGATGAGGACCGTGGCTCCCGGGATCGTGAGGTGCGGGGAGAGGATGACATATTGGTTAACTTATCTGGACCTCTCTTGGAAGATTTGCAGATGATGCTAGATAGCCCGGTGCCGGTGGTGGACAACTATGTGGAGGGTACCTTACCGGAGATGGTGGCAAGGCCGGGTGAAGTGCTGAATGGGCGTGTAAGTCAGGAGGCAGGTGATGGTATGGATGATCAGGTGCAGGTGTGTGTGGTTGAGGCAGAGGTACATAGGGGCGTGTCAGATGTGAGTGGTGAGGAAGCAGGTGAGGTCATGGAGGTAGCGGAGGGATCCCACAAGAGATCCAGTGGATCAGTGGAGGATGACGTGTTGACGCCAGCTCAGAGAACCGGCAAGAAAGTATGGGCGGATGTGGCTAAGGGCGGGAAAGGCGGGGTTAAGGGTAAAGTCACGGGTGGAGAGGGAGGGGGTTATGGTGGGGGAGGACTAGTGATGAAGCTAGGTGGGTCTAGATTGGTGAAGCATCGTGGGAAGCCTCCAATGAAACCTTCAAGTGTCTCTGTATGAACGTTAATGGCCTTCGGGCAGAGGTTAAACAGTTATGGGTGGAAGCAACTTTAAGGAGAGAGGGGATTGATGTATGCTTCTTACAGGAACACAATTTAAGTGTGGTAGGAAATTGTTGCTAAAGGGTTATAATTTATCACAGGGGAGTACAGTGAATATAAAAGGGTGGGGTGTTGGTGGGCATTAGGAGACCAGCCCTTTTAGTATGAGGTCTTGGAGGAGGGGGGGGAGGGGAAGGATTGTGAGGGTTGATGGGGTATGGGAGACATACCTGTTAGTTTTATTGGGGTTTATATGCCTGCTCCAATGTTAGGAGTGTAAAGGAAGCTTTTGTGCATGATTTTTAGTTTATGCTTTAAGGGCTTGCCTGAGGTGGTAATAATAGCTGGTGATTGGAACTGTAATATTGGGCGTGATGTAGAGCCTCGGGGCTTGGATGGAACTTGCAGTTTTGAGGGATGTGTTGGGGGCGGTGGGAGTCAAGGATGTGGTTGTGGGAAGGGATGCTTTGGTGGAGCATACTTTTTGGGAGAGGATATGCGGCACGACTAGATAGGGTTTATGTAGCGTCAGGTATAAGTGTAGGAGACGTGCGTCTTCTTGATGTTGGGTTCTCTGATCACCGTGGTGTAGTGGCGGTGTTGAGCTGGGTTGGGGCTGTCAAGATATATCCAGGTCATTGGAAATTGAATGTTCGTTTGTTACAGAGGGATGGGGATAGGGATGCTTTTGAGGACTGGTGGGGGAGGGTGGGGGAAGGGGCAGAGGGATAAGGGATGAGGTGGTGGTGTTCTTCACAGGCGAAGGAGGCGGTGAGGGATTATCGAGGGCCGGAGTGGAGGAGGCGGGTTATAGGTATGGTTTGCAACATTACTAGAAAGTCAGCTTAGGTCTTGTTATGTAGGGGGAGGGGGAGGAGGGGGCATCAGTCAGAAATTAGTATGCTACGTGGGAGGTTAAGGGACATACAAAATGATAGATTCTATGTGGTTAGGGTCAGGTGTCAATTGGACGAGGTTTTATGGGGAGATAGGCCCTCGGCACTGTTTTGAGGAGGTTTAGGAAAAGGAGGAAGGGTATGATTATCTCGTCGTTGAAGGTTGAAGAAGACCTGGGGGGGTATCAGAAAGGGCAGGTGTTAAGTACAACTGATGGCATGTGTGGGTATGTGGGATGTTGGTTTCAGCAAAAGTTTAGGAGAGTGGTTGGGAGAAGCAATTCGAAGGATCATTTTGAAGGGGATACAGGAACGTCTGGGGGAGGAGGATAGGAAGGGGTTAGGAGGACGTATATCGGAGGCGGAAGTATGGCAGGCGGTGCAGGGATTAAGGTTAGGAAAGGCACCTGGGGTGGATGGCTTACGGGGAGATTTTTATGTGTTACATTGGGAGGTGTTAAAGGATGTTTTAGTGCAGATCTTTAATCAAATGAAGGATAAGGGATATATGGAGGAAGAGCATAGTACAGGGGGTGGTAGTGATGATAACAAGGGGAAGGACGGTGATAGGATGAAGGGCTATAGAGCTATAATGTTGTTATGCTCGGATTATAAGATCTTTGCGAAAATTCTGGCAATCGAATAAAGAGGGTGTTGGAGAAGGTTTTAGATGATGGGCAACATGGTGTGCCGGGGCAAAGCATAAGGACTGGGCATAGGAGGATTAGGGAGTTTGTAGATAACAAGAGGGGAGGAGGGGTGCTAGGTTTAGATTGGGAGACTGCATACGATAGCGTAGGACTTTATATGACCGGGCTTTGGCAAGGTCCAGGTAAATGGGAAGTTGGGGGTTCAGGTGAGTTATGAAAGGGTTTGCGGCAGGGTTGTCCTCTGTCGCAAATCCTGTTTGGGTTATCATGACCCTTTCTATAGACTGGTTAGGGAAGGGGTTTGGGATGGGGAGGTGGGCAGGGGTTGTGGAGTCGGGCATAGTGGGATATGTCAATGATACAACCGTCCTGGTGGGTAGTAGTGAGGGCTTATTACATGTGAATAGGATTGTGGGTATTTTTGGGAAGCGACAGGATGAGGGTAAATAGGGGTGTCAAGTTTGTTGGAAGTAGGTGCATGGGTGGGAGGGACGTTGGACAGTAGGAGCGTTGGAAGTCGTGATAGGATTAAAATTTGCGGGGTGATATTCAGTCCGATAGGGAATTGGCAAGAGAATTGAATTCGGTGGTGGTGGTGGACAGAGCTATAGATAGGTTGGGAGGCATTAGGTCTACAGAAGTAACACTGTTGCAAAGGGCGGTGGTGGTAAATGTTTTAGTATTTTAGCAAATATGGTTTATTGCTGCCGTATATCCTCCGGGAGTGTGATGTAGAGAGGTTGCTTGGGAGGGTTTTTCGTTATATTTGGAGTCATGGGAGGCATTGGTTAGGTAGGGAGGTGGTGACTACTGGGTTGGTGTTGGGGGGTTGGGGGTTGATACCGCTACGTAATATGCTTCAAAGTATTTTTGTTAAGCAAGAATATGTGGTAGGTGGGGGTACAGGGGGCAGGGAGGGTGAATGGGGTCATGCAGGAGGTACGAGGTGGTGGCGGGGTAGGGATCTGTTGAGATGTGAGGCTATGTTAGGGTTCCTCCTTGTTGTTAGGGAGCCTGGGAGGGTTAAAGTAGGCGTGTTGGATAGAGTGGGGGGGAGGGGAGGTGTGGTGCAGGGTGCAGGTATTTATCCTATGTATAATTGGAAGTTAACATGGCGTTGGATGAAGAAGTTGCGAATACCACCAAGAGTGCGTGAAACAGGTTATAGGTTTTTATTGGGTATTTTAGCGACACGTGCACAGTTGTTTAGAATGGGCATTATTAGGGATGGGTTGTGTGGATCATGTGGGGTCCTGGACACGGCGTATCATACTCTGTATTTCTGTGAAACGTTGGTGGGGTCAGGGAGTGGTTTAGTGGGGTATTAAGGAGGGTGGGAGCGGGGCTTGATGACCCTGAGGGCTTTGTGTTTGGACGTGGGGCTTTTCCAGAGGACGTTGGAAGGGCGGTAGTTTACTTGGTGGTCAGTATATCATATTTTGTGGGTAATGCAGGGGGCTCCCGGAGCACAGCGTATCCGAGCGTTGGCGCAGGTATATATAGGTCTAAGTGTAGAAATCAGGTTATATATGTGGGGACATGGTGTAAAGCTTTCTCTCAGGGTTATAGGGAATTGACTATAGGTATTCTGTTGGGGGAGTGAGGGGGGGGGGAGGTACCTCATTAAAGGGCTGGTCGAAAAAAGGGGGTATGGTCAGGAGTGTCTGGACAGGGGGATACGGCTGGTGACATGGCTAGGGTTATGTACATTCTCTCCGGTGTCACCTGATAGAGCGTCAACACGTGTCGTCCAGCAGACAGTGGTAGGAGGTCAGGTGGACATATATTGTAATGTGTGGTGATGATGCAAGTTTTGCAATCACATGGACTTATGCGACTTAGAACGATGATTATGTTGTACTTTTGTTGGTCGCACGTAATTACTGGCTTAATGGTTATAGGTTGGAATATTAGGGAAGACCGGTGTTTGGGGTGAGGTTGGGTTTTTTTGTACTCAAGTGAGTGTTTTGTGTTATTTTAGCCTCAGTGTGAATTGGCGTGAATGTGCGTGTCTCAGTCCATAGGACGACAGGTTACAGGTGTGCCATAACATGTTTAATTTGTTGATTATATACGGTGTAGGGTAAAGCATCATGGCACACATTGTTAGGTTTAGTTTTCTAATTAGGTTGATGGTGAAAGTTGTGAACCGTATATCGTTTGTCTTCATTGTGATTAGTATCGTTAGCATTTTGAAGTCCTTGATGTGGTATTAACATGGTTTGACGCCATAGTATAATTATATATACAAAACATGAACGATGTTATTTTTGTACTGTTGATGTAACTATGCCACAAGTATTGCATTGTTTTGAGTTATTATGTAGGTAGCTGTGTTCAATGTCTCTGTGCATATTGTCCAATGTGCTCATATTTCTGTAGGGTAAGTGTCGCATCATGACACTTACATATTTAGGTGGTTTCTTTTCTGTTTAGTTTGATGACATCCTTAGGTTATGTTTATACATTAGTCTTAAGATAATTATATTGTTTTGAATTATGAGGTACTTGTTGTTGTACCGTCATGTTTTTTTTTGTATTATCACTGTTTTGATTAATAAAATATAAAAAAATTCCTGCTAAGGGTAAACAAGTAGTTACTCTTGTTTAACTCTGGGTGTAGTTGTAACAAGTGTAGGCAAGGAGAGGAAAGCTTGACTCGTGAGTACAAACATGTAGGTTTGATAAATCTGTTTGTGAGGAAGGAAGAGTCCACTAGCCTCTTCCAGGAGGCTAAGTTCTCAGAGGGCTGAGGGGAGGCTGGAGAATTTTCTCCACACGAGGCACAAGTACGCTCACACCTTGAGTATGCTTCACTTTCTTGGACTGCCTGTCCTCCGTCTCATCTGCGACTTCTAGACAGACTAGAGAACAGGGCAAGACGCCTCATCTCTCGCCTGGACCCAGCCTGGAAAAATTTGTCATTTCAGCAGAGCCTTCAACACCTGAGGAATGTATGTGGCCTTATTGTAGGTGGCCAATATTGTCAAAGCACTACACTTGGCTCCACTCCGAGGACAGCGAGACGTGAGCTTCTACACCACAAGACGGGCAGCAACAGCACCTTCACTCTGGGTTTGGAACATGTTCGTACAGCATAATATCAACGAAATAAAATCAGCTGATGAAATAAAATCGCTGGCCCACAGATGGCTCCAACTTCATTATGTTCCATATTTGTTTGTCTCATAACAATAAAAGGCTTCCCAATGAGCTTATGAAGGTAACAGCTCTTAGCTTGTAAATAAAGTTAGGAATCCTTACCCTAACGTTGTAAAACGCTATGTAAAAGGAAAAAAATAGAGGACGAAGAGAGAGAGAAGAGAGAGAGAGAGAGAGAGAGAGAGAGAGAGAGTGAGAGAGAGAGAGAGAGAGAGATGAGAGAGACTGGTAGAGAGATGCAGTGGGCTGAGCAAGTCTCGTCTTGATAAAATTCTACACAGAGGTAAACGTTGCCAGCATATATTACTTGTTCAGCACACGTGTCGCTGGTATATACACTGTGACCCCGTCAGGTTCACAGGCGGACACACTCCAGCACATGCCAACCCATGTACGTGTCCCCACTCCTTCCCACACACACTCCAAGCAAGTGTCCTCTGCTCACTGAATTTGTCCATTTTATTCTCCTTCTTCCTTTTTATTTACCTTCTTGTTGTGTTTCTTTTCTTCTCCTGCCGGAAGAGGAACAGGATCTATCTCAAGACGCTGAACCTCCACCTTTACAACACAGAGATGGATACCTCCTCCCTCACAACAGGAAGAGGATACCTCCTCTCACAACAGAGAGATAGGATACCTCCTCCTCACAACAGGAAGAGGATACCTCCTCCTCACAACAGAGATAGGATACCTCCTCCCTTATAACAATGAGAGGATACCTCCTCCCTTACAACAATGAGAGGATACCTCCTCCCTCACAACAGGAAGAGGATACCTCCTCCTTTACAACAGAGAGATAGGATACCTCCTCCCTTACAACAATGAGAGGATACCTCCTCCCTCACAACAGGAAGAGGATACCTCCTCCCTTACAACAGAGAGATAGGATACGTCCTCCCTCACAACAAGAAAAGGATACCTCTTTCATTACAACAGGAAGAGGATACCTTCTCATTTACAACAGTGGGAGGATACCTCCTCCTGGACCATCACTCTCCTATCTCCTTCCCCTTGAGCATTACTGCAACCGGGATCCCTTCCTCTTATACTATTACCAGCACCACCCACCTACACACTTAACAGCACCACCCACCTACACACTTACAAGCACCACCAACATACACACTTACTAGCACCACCCACCTACACATAACAGCACCACCCACCTACACACTAACAGCACCACCCACCTACACCTTCAGCACCACCACCTACACACTTACAAGCACCACCACCTACACACTTACAAGCACCACCCACCTACACACTTACAAGCACCACCCACCACACACTTACAGCACCACCTACCTACACGCTACAAGCACCACTCACCTACACACTTACTAGCACCACCCACCTACACACTTACAAGCACCACTCACCTACACACTTACTAGCACCACCCACTACACCTTACAAGCACCACCCACTTACACACTTACAAGCACCACCCACATACACCTTACCAGCACCACCCACCTACACACTTACCAGCACCTCCCACCTACACACTTACCACCACCACTCACCTACACCTTACCAGCACCACCCACCTACACACTTACCAGCACCACCCACCTACACACTTACCAGCACCACCCACCTACACACTTACCAGCACCACCCACCTACACATTACCAGCACCACCCAAATACACTTACAAGCACCACCCACCTACACACTTACCAGCACCACCCACCCACACACTTACCAGCACCACCCACCTACACACTTACCAGCACAACCCACCTACACACTTGCCAGCACCCCCCAACACACCAGCACCACCAACCTACACACTTACCAGCACCACCCACCTACACACTTACCAGCACCACCCACCTACACACTTACCAGCACCACCCACCTACACTTTACCAGCACCACCCAAATACACATTTACAAGCACCACCCACCTACACACTTACCAGCACCACCCACCCACACACTTACCAGCACCACCCAGCTACACACTTACCAGCACCTCCCACCTACACACTTACCAGCACCACCCACCTACACACTTACCAGCACCACCCACCTACACACTTACCAGCACCTCTCACCTACACACTTACCAGCACCACCCACCACACATTTACAAGCACCACCCACCACACACTTACAAGCACCACCCACCCACACCTTACGCACACCCACCTACACATTTACAAGCACCACCCACCTACACACTTACCAGCACCACCCACCCACACACTTACCAGCACCACCCACCTACACACTTACCAGCACAACCCACCTACACACTTGCCAGCACCACCCCCCAACACACCAGCACCACCAACCTACACACTTACCAGCACCACCCACCCACACACTTACCAGCACCACCCAGCTACACACTTACCAGCACCTCCCACCTACACACTTACCAGCACCACCCACCTACAAACTTACCAGCACCACCCACCTACACACTTACCAGCACCTCTCACCTACACACTTACCAGCACCACCCACCACACATTTACAAGCACCACCCACCACACACTTACAAGCACCACCCACCCACACACTTACCAGCACCACCCACCTACACATTTACAAGCACCACCCACCTACACACTTACCAGCACCACCCAGCTACACACATACCAGCACCTCTCACCTACCCACTTACCAGCACAACCCACCTACACACTTACTAGCACCACCCACCTACACCTTACCAGCACCACCCACCTACACACTTACAAGCGCCACCCACCTATACACTTAGAAGAACCACTCACCTGCACAGAAGAACCACCCTCCTCCACACTTAGAATCACCCACCTACACACTTACAAGAACCACCCACCTATTCATATAGAAGAACCACCCACCTACACACCTACAAACACCACCACATACATATCTGTAAACTCCACCTATATACCAACGAATACTACCCCCACCTACACACCACCTACTCAAGTCAGTAGGAACAATAACAAAACACCTGCACGTCTCCCCGGGTTTCTGGCTCAGGATCGTAAGAAAAACTAAGTCGAGTGTATTGGGTTCCTGGTTGAGCCTTTCATGAAAAAATATTAGACTCTAAGGACCGTCTGCCGAGCTGTATTAGTGTTTCTTTCCTTAAATTGAGCGCCAGATCTCTGGAGAATGTGTGTGGACGAGCTATCGGCTGGGAGGGGGTTGAAAAAGAGCTCGTTATGAAGATATGTGAAGCTTTGTGCTGGAGGCAAGTGTGTTCCGTAGAGCTGTAACTTAAGCTCCAGCTGGCGGCTTCTTCCCGGCGGAGCTTCTGCATTCATTGTGTGCCTCTGTGTAAACATAATTGTGACGCCCATTGGTCGGTATGTAAAGCTCAGTTACTTGTTAAAGGTGTGTTTGTGTGTGTGTATGTGTGTACTCACCTAATTGTACTCACCTGATTGTGGTTGCAGGGGTCGAGTCAAGTGTACTCACCTATTTGTGGTTGCAGGGGTCGATTCAATTGAGTGTACTCACCTAATTGTGGTTGCAGGGGTCGACTCATACCTCCTGGCCCCCGCCTCTTCACTGATTGCTACTAGGTCCTCTCTCTCCCTGCTCCATGAGCATTGTCAAACCTCGTCTTAAAACTATGTAGGGTTCCTGGCTCCACTACGTCGCTTTCTAGGCTATTCCACTTCCTGACAACTCTATGACTGAAGAAATACTTCCTAACATCCCTTTGACTCATAGGAGTCTTCAACTTCCAATTGTGACCCTTGTTTCTGTGTCCCTCTCTGGAACATCTTGTCTCTGTCCACCTTATCTATTCCTCGCAGTATTTTATATGTCGTTATCATGTCTTACCTAACCCTCCTGTCCTCTAGTGACGTCAGGCCGATTTCCCTTAACCTTTCTTCGTAGGACAATCCCGTCAGCTCTGGGACTAGTCTTGTTGCAAACCTTTGCACTTTCTCTAATTTCTTGACGTGCTTGACCAGGTGTGGGTTCCAAACTGGTGCTGCATACTCCAGTATGGGCCTGACGTATATGGTGTACAGAGTCTTGAATGATTCCTTAGTGAGGTATTGGAACGCTATTCTTAGGTTTCCAGCCGCCCGTATGCTGCAGCAGTTATCTGATTGATGTGTGCCTCAGGAGATGTGCTCGGTATTATACTCACCCCAAGATCTTTTTCCTTGAGTGAGGTTTGCAGTCTTTGGCCACCTAGACTATACTCTGTCTGCGGTCTTCTTTGCCCTTCCCCGATCTTCATGACTTTACATTTGGAAGGGTTAAATTCAAGGAGCCATTTACTGGACCAGGCTTGTAGCCTGTCCAGGTCTCTTTGTAGTCCTGCCTGATCCTCGACTGATTTAATTCTTCTCATTAACTTCACATCATCTGCAAACAGGGACACTTCTGAGTCTATCCCTTCCGTTATGTCATTCACATATACCAAAAACAGTACAGGTCCTAGGACTGACCCTTGTGGAACCCCACTCGTGACAGGTGCCCACTCTGACACCTCGTCACGTACCATGACTCGTTGTTGCCTCCCTGTCAGATATTCTCTGATCCATTGCAGTGCCTTTCCTGTTACGTGTGCCTGATCCTCTAGCTTTTGCATTAACCTCTTGTGAGGACCTGTGTCAAACGCCTTCTTGCAGTCCAAGAAAATGCAGTTTATCCACCCCTCTCTTTCGTGTCTTACTTCTGTTACTTTATCATGAAACTCCAGTAGGTTTGTGACACAGGATTTTCCTTCCCTGAAAACGTGCTGGTTGTCGTTTATAAGCTTGTGTTTTTCTAGGTGCTTCACCCCTCTCCTCCTGATGATCTTCTCCATGACTTTGCATACTATACACGTCAGTGACACAGGTCTGTAGTTTAATGCCTCGTGTCTGTCTCCTTTCTTAAAAATTGGGCCTACATTTGCCATCTTCCACGCCTCAGGTAGTTGCCCAGTTTCAATGGATGTGTTGAAGATTTGTGTTAGTGGCACACACAACATCTCTGCTCCCTCTCTAAGGACCCACGGAGAAATAAAAGTGTGTGAATGTGTGTGTGTGTTGGGTTATACCTGAAGTATACCTGGAAAGGGTTTCGGGGATCAACGCCCCCGCGCCCCGGTCTGTGACAAAGCCTCGCGGTGAATCAGGGCCTGATGAACCAGGCTGTTACTGCTGGCCGTACGTAAGCCGACGTACGAACCACAGCTCGGCTGATCAGGTACTGACTTTAGGTGCATGTCCAGTGCCTTCTTGAAGACAGCCAAGGGTCTATTGGTAATTCCCCTTATGTATGCTGGGAGGCAGCTGAACAGTCTTGGGCCTCTGACACTTATTGTGTTGTCTCTTAGTGTACTCGTGGCGCCGTTGCTTTTCATTGGGGGAATGTTTCATCTCCTGCTGAGTCTTTTGCTTTCGTAGGGAGTGATTTTCGTGATTTGGTAATAATCCCTCTAGGATTTTCCAAGTGTATATTATCATGTATGTTTCTCGCCTGCGTTCCAGGGAATATAAATCAAGGAACTTCAACCGTTCCCAGTAATTTAGGTGCTTTAACGTACTTAAGTGTGCCGTGAAGGTTCTCTGTACATTCTTCAGGTCAGCAATTTCGCCTGCCTTGAAAGGAGCCGTTAATGTACAGCAATATTCCAGCCTAGAGGGAACAAGCGATTTGAAGAGAATCATCATGGGCTTGGCATCCCCAGTTTTGAAGGTTCTTATTATCCATCCTATCATTTTCCTAGCAGATGTGGTAGATACGTTGTTGTGGTCTTTAAAGGTGAGATTCTCTGACATTATCACTCCCAGGCCATTAACATTAGTTTTCAGCTCTATTGTGTGGTTGGAATTTGTTTTATGCTCTGTTACAGTTTTAATTTCCTCGGATGTTACGCCCTTTGCTCATTTCAAGAAAGAAATTATATATTTATAAATGTTATTTTGGCCTTCTCACTTAATATTATATTAAGGAGTATTTCCATCAATAGCTAAAATGGATTTACTCTACTTTATAATATTATCTGATCTCAAATGTTTAGCTTTATACATAGGTAGGATGTTTAAATATTGTAAACTGCTGGTGCGGCAGGTTAAGCACCAGCAGACAATTTGAACTACTCAACCCCTATACAGACCGAGTTAAGGTTGGCTGGTAAAGCCTTACCTTACCTTCCACTAGTCTGGGAAGGTCCAGAGGAGAGTCTGTCTTCAAGTCACCCTACTCTCCCCCAGCAGTTGCCACCTTTCACTAGCTAAGAAAGAGTCTAGTGGAGCATCTGACTTTGTCACTCTTCGCTTCCCCATAAGTCTCCAGTGTATTTTGGAAACCTTTTACTAGGGTATATCTCGGTCTGAGTGGTCGGAGTAGAAACTCTTACAGAAATTTGAAATAAGTGATCGAGTCTAAGTGCTACGCCTTTTATAGACTCTGATTAAGAGAAGGGTTTAATGAAGAATGATCCCAGAGTAAGAACTCTGTTATTTGCGTCAGTGTGGTGTTTTTGGCTTGTAAATAGCTGTCTGTAAAATATATATATATATATATATATATATATATATATATATATATATATATATATATATATATATATATATATATATATATATATATATATATATATATATGCAAGACAACCACTATGAAAAAATAGAAGAATTCCAAGCGCATTCGTGACTACTCACATTATCAAGGAACTATAAAAGGAAACGTGAGAAGAAGGGCTTATATAAGGGGCGAGACTACACCTCACAGTCACATCACACTAACAAAGACTACACCTCACAGTAGCGCAACATCTCACGACTCTGTGAAGAGGAACATAAGAAAGGACCTGAAACTCTTCCCAAGAATTAAGATTAGTCCAATTTATCATTAAATTCTTCCCAAATTTTATTAATTATAAATGAATCCAATTTATATAAACCAAAAGAAATATATTATTTTCAAAACTGCTTTTAATGAAACATGAGTCTATTATATTCCTCTCAACCATGGACTTGCTTGATACAACCTTCTCAGCATTTTGAAAATCAATTGGATGGTTAAAATCTCTCACATGAATAAATAGAGCATTAGAATCTTGTCCAGTTCTAATGCTATATTTATGTTGCTTTAATCTTAGTTCAAGACTTTTACCAGTTTGACCATAATAAACTTTATCGCATATTTTACAGGGAATCTTATAGACACATCCATCAGCATTTTGGAGGGAATTTTTTATCAAAAGTCTTTTTACTGTATCAAGATTTTTAAATACAACTTTGATATTAAAATTCTTAAGAAAGGAAGGCATATCAACCAAGTTTTCATGGTAAGGGAGAACCAACATATTTTTGGTTGTCTTGCATATTTTGATATCACCTGTTTACTGTGATCTTTTTGCATATATATATATATATATATATATATATATATATATATATATATATATATATATATATATATATATATTGACTCCTGGTGAAGGAGGCTAGAAACTCTGTCTAGAGAAGTTGCAAATATTTAATGTATTATAAGTGATGTGATACTATGGTTAATGATATACGTTTTGTTCATAGTGATTAAGTTATGAGAAGTTCTGTTTTAAAGATGGAATTATTAATTCATAATAGAAACTTTAAGTGAGAAGCAATCCGTGTCTAGATCTAAACTGCACAATTCTAAATATTATGTATATGTGTGTGTATATATATATATATATATATATATATATATATATATATATATATATATATATATATTATATATTATGCAAAAAGATCACAGTAAACAGGTGATATCAAAATATGTGAGTAGTCACGAAAGCGCTTGAAATTCTTCTATTTTTTCATAGTGGTTGTCTTGCATATATTATATATTATATTATATATATATATATATATATATATATATATATATATATATATATATATATATATATATATATATATATATATATATATATATATATATATATATATATATATTTGTTTTGTTCCATTGTCTGTGAGGATATAGAGATTGTCTGGTTTGCCGATTTTAGAACACGCACCGTGTCTGTAGTACAATATTTAGTATAGTGTGTGTTGCTTTTACGCTGTTTTTCAAAAAAAGCAAGTAGGTATATAAACACGCGCATATTCGAATGCAACATTGTGTCAAAATTTCAAAGCAATCGGTGAAGATCTTTCGGAGATATAAGATTTTGAACAAACGAACATTGACATTTTTATTTATATAGATTATATAGATTTACACTGAGTTTACTTTATAAGATGGTACACAATATTCTGTCTTGATTATAATACTGAAAGGCTCTAGTATCGTAAGACATTCGCTTCACATAATATAACACTTTGCTTGACTGAATCCCAATGAGTCAGAAGACATAACACTTCAATAATAATTCACTGGTACGCCGTAGCGTATCCAGGACGTACAGTATTCACTACTCTCCTACGATTCTAACAACTTTCATAACACTCTAAGTGGTATTAGCTATGTTCTACACTTAAAGAAGTTTTCAGGTGAGTCTGTCTCCCATGACTTTCTCGCCGTCCTCTTTGAGCTAACGCCGCTTAAGAAGGGGAGGGGGGGTTATACAGGAAATATTCAACTTTTTTGTTTTTGGTCCAATTTCAATGAAAGTTGATACTGTGATTTAACCAGCATTTGAAACCCTCACCATTTTTTTTGTATTGACTATGTTGCAAAATTGCAAGATATTGAAAATTTTTATTTTTCATAAAACCCTCTATTGTTTACAAAATTGGTAAGATATACAATGTTCTAGTCGACATTAGATGAAAGATAGAGCTAGATAATCTATATTTCAAAGTTTTTTTGAGAGAAATGTCAATAGATTGCATTATATAAAAAATTGAAATTTGTGTTTTTTTTTTTAAAGGACTTTTTTGGGAGGAAAAAAAATCAATAAAAACAAAACAGTAGGACATCTCAAATCAATGCTGAAAGTGTAATAGAACCATCATTCCTCAATAACATGCAAAAAAATCATGACACTCCTATAAATACTCTTCGCAAATAAGGGAAAATAATGTCAATAACTTATTCCTGTTTTATTCACATTTTTGTTATCTGTAAAACTCTATGGTTATGGCGCGCCAAATCTGAGCGTGTTGCACAACCCTACCTTTGTTGACAGCCCTCTGGCTACTGAGCCACCATCTCACCGCTCTGTTCACTCTAGTCCTCACACAAGTTACCATGTAGACTATTTTGAATGCAACAATCATAAAAATCGTTATTTTTGGAGTAAAAAAAAACCTCTTTAAGGGGGGCTCCTTGTCGTGATAAAGAGGCTATCGGTCTGAGGAATTGGACCTCTTGGTCTTCTTCCTCAGACCGAACCTAATTACCCCCCAATCCCCCCTTCCCTATCCCA
The DNA here is from genome assembly GCA_009830355.1 of Cherax destructor. Classification (NCBI taxonomy): domain Eukaryota; kingdom Metazoa; phylum Arthropoda; class Malacostraca; order Decapoda; family Parastacidae; genus Cherax; species Cherax destructor. Next base: position 90 of record WNWK01009100.1, on the reverse strand, counting down.
TCTCCTCCATCCTCCCTTTTTCCCTTTCCTCCTCTTCCTCCTCATCCCTCCCTTAGTTCCTTCCCAGTTTTACCCTGGGAGCTTCTCTCC
>WNWK01009099.1:2500-79372 GCA_009830355.1 Cherax destructor | reverse complement strand
AGAAACTTGGAGAGCCAAGATGATGGACGTGGTACTGGAAAACCTGATGCACCAACATGTCAGGGACACGACCAGAGAGAGGAGAAGATAAACCAGCAAGACTGGACCTTGTATTCACCCTGAACAGCTCAGATATTGAAGACATAACGCACGAGAGCCCCCTGGGAACCAGTGACCATATGGTGCTGAGCTTTGAGTACATTGTAGAGCATTGTACATTGTACATTGGGTGGAGAGGGAAAACAGTACCGATAGAGACAAACCAGACTTTAAAAGAGGAAACTACACGGGCATGAGGAATTTCCTGCAGGACGTTCAGTGGGAAAGGGAAATGGAAGGACTGACAATAAATGAAATGATGGAATACGTAGGGGCAAAGTGCAAGGAGGCAGAGGAACGGTTTATACCCAGAGGCAAAGGATTAAATGGGAAGGCCAGAAAGAACCCATGGTTTACCCAAAGGTGCAGGGAGGCAAAGACTCAGAGTATCAGAGAATGGAAACGGTACAGAAGGCAAAGAACCCAAGTAAACAAAGAGATTAGTAGAAGAGCTAGAAACGATTATGCACAAGTACGGAGGGAGGCCCAGAAACAGTACGAAAATGACATAGCATCGAAAGTTAAGTCCGACCCGAAACTGATGTACAGTCACATCAGAAGGAAGACAACAGTCAAGGACCAGGTGATAAGGCTGAGGAGAGAAGATGGGGAACTCACAAGTAATGATCAAGAGGTATGTGAGGAGCTCAACTTGAGGTTTAAGGAAGTATTCACAATGGAGGAAGGAAGGCAGCTGGGTAGACAGGACGGGGTTCGTCACCAACAAGGGATGTACCAAGTGCTAGAGGGCATACACACAACTGAGGAGGAAGTGAAGCAGTTACTCAGTGACCTCGATACCTCAAAGGCGATGGGTCTGGACAATATCTCCCCGTGGGTTCTTCGGGAAGGAGCTCAGGTACTGGGTGTGCCACTTACCATAATATTCAACACATCCCTTGAAACTGGGCAGCTACCTGAGGTATGGAAGAAGGCCAACGTAGTCCCCATTTTTAAAAAAGGAGACAGAAAAGAGGCACTAAATTTTGACCGGTGTCACTTACGTGTATAGTGTGCAAAGTCCTGGAGAAAATCATCAGGAAAAGAATGGTGGAACACCTTGAGCTGAACAGGATAATAAACACCAGACAGCACGGATTCCGGGAAGGCAAATCCTGTGTAACAAACCTCCTAGAGTTCTATGATAAAGTAACAGAGGTAAGGCAGGAGAGAGAAGGGTGGGTTGATTGCATTTTCCTGGACTGCAAGAAGGCCTTCGACACAGTTCCTCACATGAGATTAGTAAAGAAGTTGGAAGAACAAGCAGGTATAACAGGAAGGGCACTGGAATGGATCAGGGAATACCTCAAAGGGAGGCAACAACGGGTCATTGTGCGTGGTGAGGTATCACAGTGGGCGCCTGTGACGAGCGGTGTACCGCAGGGGTCAGTCCTAGGACCAGTGTTATTCCTGGTATATGTAAATGACATGACGGACGGGATAGACTCAGAAGTGTCTCTATTCGCGGATGATGTGAAAATAATGAGGAGAATCACATCGGAAGAGGACCAGACAGGGCTCCAAACAGACCTGGACAAGCTCGACATCTGGTCTAGCAACTGGCTTCTCGAATTCAATCCCTCCAAATGCAAAGTCATGAGGATCGGAGAAGGGCAAAGAAGACCGCTGACAGAGTACAAGCTAGGCGGACAAAGGCTACAAACCTCGGCAAAGGAGAAAGACCTTGGAGTCAGTATAACGCCAAGCACGTCTCCGGAGGCACACATCAACCAGATAACTGCGGCAGCATATGGGCGACTGGCAAACCTAAGAAGCGTTCCGTTACCTTAACAAGGAATCGTTCAAGACACTGTATACCGTGTACGTCAGGCCCATACTAGAATATGCAGCACCAGTCTGGAACCCACACCTGGTCAAGCACGTAAAGAAACTAGAGAAAGTGCAAAGGTTTGCAACAAGGTTAGTTCCACAACTCAGGGGTCTGTCTTATGAAGAAAGGTTGAGGGAAATAGGACTAACAACATTGGAGGAAAGAAGGGTCAGAGGAGACATGATAACGACATACAAAATACTGCGGGGAATTGACAAGGTAGACAGTGACAGGATGTTCCAGAGAGGGAACACGGAAACAAGGGGACACAACTGGAAGCTGAAGACTCAGATGAGTCAAACGGATGTTAGGAAGTATTTCTTCAGCCACACAGTAGTCAGGAAGTGGAATAGTGTAGAGAAAGATATAGTGGAGGCAGGAACCATACATAGTTTTAAGACAAGGTATGATAAAGCTCATGGAGCAGGGAGAGCAGAGACCCAGTAGCAGACAGCGAAGAGGCGGGGCCAGGAGCTGAGTCTCGACCCCTGCAACCACAATTAGGTGAGTACAATTAGGTGAGTACACACACTTACGGGTCATGGTGCGTGATGAGGTATGTATCACAGTGGGCGCCTGTGACGAGCGGTGTACCACAGGGGTCAGTCCTAGGACCAGTGCTATTCTTGGTATATGTAAATGATATGACGGACAGGATAGACTCAGAAGTGTCTCTTTTCGCAGATGATGTGAAATTAATGAGGAGAATCACATCGGATGAAGACCAAGCAGGACTTCAAAGAGACCTGGACAAGCTTGACATCTGGTCTAGCAACTGGCTGCTCGAATTTAACCCCACCAAATGCAAAGTCATGAAGATCGGAGAAGGGCAAAGAAGACCGCTGGCAGAGTACAGGCTAGGTGGACAAAGGCTACAAACCTCATCAAAGGAGAAAGACCTTGGGGTGAGTATAACACCAAGCACATCTCCGGAAACATACATCAACCAGATAACCGCGGCAGCATATGGGCGACTGGCAAACCTAAGATTAGCGTTCCGTTACCTTAACAAGGAATCGTTCAAGACACTGTACACCGTGTACGTCAAGCCCATACTAGAATATGCAGCACCAGTCTGGAACCCACACCTGGTCAAGCGCGTCAAGAAATTAGAGAAAGTGCAAAGGTTTGCGACAAGGTTAGTTCCACAACTCAGGGGACTGCCCTATGAAGAAAGGTTGAGGGAAATAGGACTAACAACACTGGAGGACAGAAGGGTTAGAGGAGACATGATAACGACATACAAAATACTGTGGGGAATCGACAAGGTAGATAGTGACAGGATGTTCCAGAGAGGAAACACAGAAACAAGGGGACACAACTGGAAGCTGAAGACTCAGATGAGTCAGAGAGATGTTAGGAAGCAATTCTTCAGCCATAGAGTAGTTAGGAAGTGGAATAGTTTAGCGAACGATATAGTGGAGGCGGGAACCATACATAGTTTTAAGACAAGGTATGATAAAGCTCATGGAGCAGGGAGAGCAGAGACCCAATAGCGGACAGTGCAGAGGCGGGGCCAGGAGCTGAGTATCGACCCCTGCAACCACAATTAGGTGAGTACACACGCCCCGATGGCATGGTGGCTAGCGCTCTTGCTTCACGCACGGAGGGCCCGGGTTCAATTCCCGGAGGGGCCGAAACATTTCGAAGTGTTTCGTTACACACACACACACATACATACAACACGCCTAGTGTCTAATCGACATGTGCCTAGGACAAAATGGTAACTAACACACACACGCAGCACCAGCTTGGAACCCACACCTGGTCAAGCACGTCAAGAAATTAAAGAAAGTGCAAAGGTTTGCAACAAGGTTAGTTCCGGAGCTAAGGGAAATGTCCTATGAAGAAAGGTTAAGGGAAATTGGCCTGACGACACTGGAAGACAGGAGGGTTAGGGGAGACATGATAACGACATACAAAATACTGCATGGAATAGATAAGGTGAACAGAGACAGGATGTTCCAGAGAGGGGACACAGAAACAAAGGGTCACAATTGGAAGTTGAAGACTCCTATGAGTCAAAGGGATGTTAGAAAGTATTTCTTCAGTCATAGTGTTGTCAGGAAGTGGAATAGTCTAGAAAGTGATGTAGTGGAGGCAGGAACCCTACATCATGCTTTTAACATCCTATGGAGAGGGAGCATGGACACTTGGGTCGTCCCGCAGTTACTAAAAACAACAGACATAGCCACACTCCACAAAGGGGGCAGTAAAGCAATAGCAAAGAACTACAGACCAATTGCGCTAACGTCCCATATCATAAAAATCTTTGAAAGGGTTCTAAGAAGCAAGATCGCCACCCATCTTGATACCCATCAATTGCACAACCCAGGACAGCATGGGTTTAGAGCAGGCCGCTCCTGTCTGTCCCAACTACTGGACCACTACGACAAGGTCCTGGATGCTCTAGAAGATAAACAGAATGCAGATGTTATATACACAGATTTTGCAAAAGCCTTTGACAAGTGTGACCATGGTGTAATAGCACACAAAATGCGTGATAAAGGCATAACAGGAAAAGTTGGTAGATGGATCTATAATTTCCTAACAAGTAGAACACAAAGAGTAGTAGTCAACAGAGTAAAGTCTGAGGCAGCTACTGTGAAAAGCTCTGTTCCACAAGGCACAGTACTTGCTCCCATCCTATTCCTCATCCTCATATCAGACATTGACAGGGATATAAGCCACAGTGCTGTGTCTTCCTTTGCAGATGACACCCGAATCTGTATGACAGTGTCCACCGTTGAAGACACTGCAAGACTCCAAGCAGACATAAACCAAATCTTTAAATGGGCTGCAGAAAACAATATGAAGTTCAATGACGAGAAATTTCAATTACTCAGATACGGAAAACGTGAAGAAATTAAAATCTCATCGGAGTACAAAACTAATTCCAACCACACAATAGAGCGAAAAACTAATGTCAAAGACCTGGGAGTGATCATGTCAGAGGATCTCACCTTCAAGGACCATAACAATGTAGCAATTGCATCTGCTCGAAAAATGACAGGATGGATAATGAGAACCTTCAAAACCAGGGATGCCAAGCCCATGTTGACACTTTACAGATCGCTTGTTCTATCTAGGCTGGAATATTGCTGCATACTAACTGCACCTTTCAAGGCGGGTGAAATTGCTGACCTTGAAAATGTGCAGAGAACCTTCACGGCACGCATAACTGCGATAAACCACCTCAATTACTGGGAACGCTTGAAGTTCCTAAACCTGTACTCCCTAGAACGCAGGCGGGAGAGATACATTATTATATACACATGGAAAATTCTCGAGGGATTAGTACCAAACTTGCACACGAGAGTCACTCCCTACGAAAGCAAAAGACTTGGCAGGCGATGTAACATCATCCCAATGAAGAGCAGGGGTGCCACTAGCACGTTGAGGGACAACACAATAAGTGTCAGGGGTCCAAGATTGTTCAACTGCCTCCCAGCATACATCAGGGGGATTACCAACAAGCCCCTGGCTGTCTTCAAGCAGGCACTGGACAGGCACCTAAAGTCGGTACCTGATCAGCCGGGCTGTGGTTCGTACGTTGGACTGCGTGCGGCCAGCAGTAACAGCCTGGTTGATCAGGCTCTGGTCCAACAAGAGGCCTGGTCACAGACCGGGCCGCGGGGGCGTTGACCCCTGGAATTCTCTCCAGGTAGACTCTCCAGGTAGACTCTCCAGGTAGATAGCTTTAAGACGAGGTATGATAAAGCTCATGGAGCAGGGAGAGAGAGGATCTAGTAGCGGTCAGTGAAGAGGCGGGGCCAGGAGCTAAGTATCGACCCCTGCAACCACAATTAGGTGAGTACACTATTGATGTATCGGATATTCGCATCCGCATCCGCGGAACATCTGCACAATTTCTCACATCCGTATTCGCATCCGCATCCATATTTCACAGCAAACAGATATCCGCATATACATCCGCATCAACATCCACGGAACATCCGCACAATTTTTTACATCCGCATCAACATCCACGGAACATACGCACAATTTCTTACATCCGCATCCGCATTCGCATCTGTAAAATGAGTAAGACATCCGTATACACATCCGCATCCCGGATATCTAAATTTTCACATCCGATACATCCCTAGAGTACACACACACACAGAGTAGAGCCAGAAAGGACTTCAGAAAGCCGGAATAGTAGGGTGCACTAACAAGTGCTCTACACAATACACACAACCGAGGAGGAGGAGGTGAAGAGGCTTCTAAGTGAATTGGATACATCAAAAGCGGTGTGACCGGACGTCTCTCCATGGGTCCTGAGAGAGGGAGCTGAGGCACTGTGTGTGCCACTAACAACAATCTTCAACACATCTATCGAAACTGGGCAACTACCTGAGGTGTGGATGACAAGAAATATAGTCCCAAGTTATAAGAAAGGAGACAGACAGGCAGCATTGAACTACAGACCAGTGTCACTGACATGTATGGTATGCAAAGTCATGGAGAAGAGTGGTGGAGCACCTAGAAAGGAATGAGCTTATACGCGATAACCAGCACTGTTTCGGGAAGGGAAATCGTGTATCACAAACCTACTGGAGTAAAACAAGAGAATGAGAGAGGGATGGGTAGATTATATTTTCTTGGAATGTAAGAAGGCTTTCGACACAGTTCCACACAAGAGGTTAGTGCAAAAGCTGGAGGACCAGGCAGAGATAACAGGAAAGGCACTGCGTTGGATCAGAGAATACCTGTCAGGAAGGCAACAGCGAGTCATGGTAAGTGACGAGGTGCCAGAGTGGGCCCCTGTGACGAGCGGGGTTCCACAAGGGTCAGTCCTAGAACCGGTGCTGTTTCTGGTATATGTGAATGACATGACGGAAGGGATAGATTCAGAGGTGTTCCTGTTTGCAGACGATGTGAAGCTAATGCAAAGAATTCAAGTAGATGAGGATCAGGTACGACTACAAAGGATCTTGACAGGCTGCAAGCCTGGTCCAACAACTGGCTCCTGGAGTTTAACCCCACTAAGTGCAAATTCATGAAGATTATTACCTGGAGTATACCTGGAGAGAGTTCCAGGGGTCAACGCCCTTGTGGCCCGGTCTGTGACCAGGCCTCATGTTGGATCGGAGCCTGATCAACCAGGATGGTCAGGTACCGACTTTAGGTGCCTGTCCAGTGCCTGCTTGAAGACAGCCAGGGGTTTGTTGGTAATCCCCCTGATGTATGCTGGGAGGCAGTTGAACAGTCTTGGGCCCCTGACACTTATTGTGTTGTCTCTCAACGTGCTAGTGGCACCCCTGCTTTTCATTGGGGGAATGTTACATCGCCTGCCGAGTCTTTTGCTTTCGTAGGGAGTGACTCTCGTGTGCAAGTTTGGTACTAATCCCTCGAGAATTTTCCACGTTTATATAATAATGTATCTCTCCCGCCTGCGTTCTAGGGAGTACAGGTTTAGGAACTTCAAGCGTTCCCAGTAATTGAGGTGGTTTATCGCAGTTATGCGTGCCGTGAAGGCTCTCTGTACATTTTCAAGGTCAGCAATTTCACCTGCCTTGAAAGGTGCAGTTAGTGTGTAGCAATATTCCAGCCTAGATAGAACAAGCGACCTGAAAAGTGTCAACATGGGCTTAGTATCTCTGGTTTTGAAGGTTCTCATTATCCATCCTGTCATTTTTCTAGCAGATGCGATTTCTACGATGTTATGGTCCTTGAAGGTGAGATCCTCTGACATGATCACTCCCAGGTATTTGACATTAGTTTTTCGCTCTATTGTGTGGTTGGAATTTGTTTTATACTCCGATGAGATTATAATTTCTTCACGATTGGGGAAGGTCAAAGAAGACCGCAGACAGAGTACAGGCTAGGGGGCCAGAGACTGCAAACCTCACTCAAGGAAAAGGATCTTGGGGTGAGTATAATACCGAACACATCTCCTGAGGCGCACATCAACCAAATAACTGCGGCAGCATACGGGCGCCTAGCAAACCTAAGAATAGCATTCCGACATCTCAGTAAGGAATCGTTCAGGACCCTGTACACCTGCTGGAGTACTGCTCGACACTAACTGCCCCCTTCAAGGCAGGAGAAATTGCTGTCCTGGAGAGTGTACAAAGAACTTTCACGGCACACATAAGTATACCGTGTACGTCAGGCCCGTATTGGAGTATGCGGCACCAGTTTGGAACCCACACCTGGCCAAGCAATTCAAGAAATTAGAAAAAGTGCATAGGTTTGCAACAATACTAGTCCCGAAGCTAAGGAGAGGTTAAGAGAAATCAACCTGACGACACTGGAGGACAGGAGAGTTAGGGGAGACATGATAACGACATATAAAATACTGAGAGGAATTGACAAGGTGGACAAAGACAGGATGTTCCAGAAATGTGACACAACAAGGGGTCACAGTAACAAGGGGTCACAGCAACAAGGGGTCACAAATGGAAGTTGAAGACTCAGATGAATCAGAGGGATGTTAGGAAGTATTTCTTCAGTCACAGAGAGGTCAGGAAGTGGAACAGTCTGGAGAGTGATATAGTGGAGGCAGGGTCCATACATAGCTTTAAGAAGAGGTATGATAAAGCTCATGGAGCAGGGAGAGAGTGACCTAGTAGCGACCAGTGAAGAGGCGGGATCAGGAACTGTGAATCGACCCCTGCAATCACAAATAGGTGAGTACACACACACACACATTCCTCTCTCTCTCTATACCGTGCTCTACTTTCCATTTATATTTCTTCCTTCTTCTTGTTGCTTCTCTCCTCTTTCTACTCACTACTCTTATGTACTCACCTTCTCGTACTCAACTATTTGTACTAAATAATTTCCATTAACCTGCTTACTTATGGTTGCAGGGAGTCGAGTCTCAGCTGCTGGTCCTACTAGCCTCCTGCGCCCGGTCATACCTAGTATTAAAACTACGTATGAAGCCTTCCTCCTGCATCCAATACTTGTCCGTCTAGGTCATTCCACTTCCTGTCCACCCAGAGGCTGAAGAAATACTTCCTAGCATCCCTGTGAGTAATCTGTGACTTTAACCTCCGCCTGTGCTCTCGTGTACCTGTTTTCCGCCTCTCGAATACTCTCTTCCAGTCTACCCTGCCAACTCCTATGAAGATTTTGTATGTCGCTATCATATCTTCCCTCCCCCCACTTCTGTCCAGTAAAGTCGTTCGGTTTAGTTTTAGTTGCCTGTCTTGTCAGCTCCTCCTTAGTTACTGGACTAGTTCTCTTGCAAATCTTTGCACTTTCTCTAGTTTCTAAACAAGTTTTTATCAGGTACTTTGTGTGTGTGTGTGTGTGTCTGTGTGTCTGTGTTTGTGTGTGTGTGTGTGTATTCACCTATATGTGGTTGCAAGGGCCATTCACAGCTCCTGGCCCCGTGTGTGTGCTACAATAGGCAGCAAATCATATTAGTGACCCTGGCAGGAGGAAGCCAAGACCCTCACGTCCAATACACCAGAGAATACAATTGATAAATCCACTTGCATTCCCACAAATGAAGACATTATTTCCCTCACACTGAATAAGTGGGAGAATTTAATAATAATAATAATAATAACAATAATAATATTTATTTCTACAGATACATGACACAATTTATGAAGACCAAAGCTAACATGAATGACATACTATATCGAAAGCCCCTTGTTATGCAGAGTATTTAGGGCAAATTAGGTCAATTTTGTCCCCAGGATGCGACCCACACCAGTCTACTAACACCCAGGTACCTACTTACTACCAGGTAAACAGGGACATCAGGTCCTAATGTTTCCATCCGTACCGGAGATCGAACTACGGACCTCAACGTGTGAATTGAGTGCTCTGACATTGAGATATTTTGAACAATATAAGCGAAAACGATAACTTTATAGTGCTTGTATGATAACCCTACGTTTGTAAACAATGACTTGTCGAGGTATGTTATTTTTTTTAATAAATTTCTAGTGGAAGGGGTGTTCTTGAGCGACCATTAAGATACCCTTTCCCCATAATCGGAAATTCACATCGCTGGAATAACCTCAAAAACGATCAGTTCTTTTGCAGTTATCATTTGCGGAGAAATGAATCGCAAAATGAACGACGCCTGTACGATAATTTCACGTTTGTAAACAATGCCTTCCCGATATATGATAGTTGCACTGTTATTTTTTTTTTAATAAATTCCCTTCTGAGAAAAAAAATGTCATTGAACGACCTTTGAATGAATTCTTTGCTTCTTTCTCGGAAGTCCACATTGTTATCATAACCAAAAAACGACCATTTTTTTTACGATAAGTGAGTCGAAGTGAAAACGACAACTCCACGGCGCTGTACGATAACCTCAAATTTGTAAACAATAACTTGTGGAAGTACGATGCTTCAACTTTTTTTTATCCGCGACATTCCTGGCTAGAGGCTATATTTATGGAGCTCACAGACCTGAAAAATATATAAAATGACATGTAAACGATCGCCCTTATCATACAGGAAGAAGTTCAGACCGACATTCACTATGGAAATGAATGACTCAGCATAAACAGAATGAAAGGAAAAGTGAACAAGACAATGGTGTGTTCTGAGAGTCTGACAATGTAACTATCGTATAGACTAGTGTAGCAACACACTGCTGGTGTTCCCACAATGTAACTATCGTATAGAATAGTGTAGCAACACTGCTGGTGTTCCTACAATGTAACTATCATATAGAATAGTGTAACAACACTGCTGGTGTTCCTACAATGTAACTATCATATAGAATTGTGTAGCAACACTGCTGGTGTTCCCACAATGTAACTATCGTATAGAATAGTGTAGCAACACTGCTGGTGTTCCCACAATGTAACTATCATATAGAATAGTGTAGCAACACACTACTGGTGTTCCCACAATGTAACTATCATATAGAATAGTGTAGCAACACTGCTGGTGTTCCCACAATGTAACTATCGTATAGAATAGTGTAGCAACACACTGCTGGTGTTCCCACAATGTAAATATCGTATAGAATAGTGCAGCAACACTGCTGGTGTTCCCACAATGTAACTAGCATATATAACAGTGTAGCAACACTGCTGGTGTTCCCACAATTTAACTAGCATATAGAACAGTGTAGCAACACTGCTGGTGTTCCCACAATTTAACTATCATATATAATAGTGTAACAACACACTTCTGGTGTTCCCACAATGTAACTATCATATAGAATAGTGTAGCAACACTGCTGGTGTTCCTACAATGTAACTATCATATAGAATAGTGTAGCAACACACTGCTGGTGTTCCCACAATGTAACTATCGTATAGAATAGTGTAGCAACACTTCTGGTGTTCCTACAATGTAACTATCATATAGAATAGTGTAGCAACACACTGCTGGTGTTCCCACAATGTAACTATCATATAGAATAGTGTAGCAACACTGCTGGTGTTCCCACAATGTAACTATCATATAAAATAGTGCAGCAACACTGCTGGTGTTCCCACAATGTAACTATCATATAGAATAGTGTAGCAACACACTGCTGGTGTTCCCACAATGTAACTATCATATAGAATAGTGTAGCAACACACTGCTGGTGTTCCCACAATGTAACTATCATATAGAATAGTGTAGCAACACACTGCTGGTGTTCCCACAATGTAACTATCATATAGAATAGTGTAGCAACACACTGCTGGTGTTCCTACAATGTAACTATCATATAGAATAGTGTAGCAGAAAACACACATACACACACACACACACACCTGAACAAGGAATCATTCAAGACTGTACACTGTGTATGTCAGACCCATACTGGAGTATGCAGCACCAATATGGAACCCACACCTGGTCCAGCACGTCAAAAAAATTGAGTTTAATAAATAATATAATTAGTTCTACCAGTACATGTACAAGGTGTACAGACCATAGCTCACACCAGTGACATACTACTATATAGAACGTCCCTTGTTATGCTGAGCATTTCCCGCAAATTAGGCCAGTTTTGTCCCAGGATGCGACCCACACCAGTCCACTAACACCCAGGTACCCATTATTACTGATGGGTGAACTTGGACAACCGGTGTAAAGAAACACTCCCAATGTTTTCACCCTTGCCGGGAATCGAACCCGGGATGTTCCAGAGATGTGACACAAACAAGGGGACACAACAACAAAGAGACACAGCAACAAGGGGACACAGCAACAAGGGGACACATCAACAAGGGGACACAGCAACAAGGGGACATAGCAACAAGGGGACACAGCAACAAGGGGACACATCAACAAGGGGACACAGCAACAAGGGGACACAGCAACAAGGGGACACATCAACAAGGGGACACAGCAACAAGGGGACATAGCAACAAGGGGACACAGCAACAAGGGGACACAGCAACAAGGGGACACAACTGGATTTTGAAGACTCAGATGAGTCAGAGGGATGTTAGGAAGTATTTCTTCAATCATAGAGTTGTCAGGAAGTGGAATAATCTGGAGTGATGTAGTGGAGGCAGGATCCATACACAGCTTTAAGAAGACGTATGATAAAGCTCATGGAGCAGGGAGAAAGAGGACCTAGTAGCTACTAGTGAAGAGGCGGGGTCAGGAGAGATGACTCGACCCCTGCAACCACAATTAGTTGAGTACTGCAACACGACCAGCCAATCAATTCTCTCATACCAACCCATCACGGCCATGTCACGTGACATCCACTGGCCAATCACCGCCCTCGTAGCAACCCACCAACATGGCGGGCAGGTCACCTGACATCCATCAGCCAATCACAGCCCTCGTAACTACCCACCAACATGGCGGTCAAGTCCCGTGAACTCCACAAAACAGTCACGACTCAATCAACAATGTTACGTAACAATTCCCAGCATTGCTCACTTGCAATTCAGCAGTTAATGACCTTCATGTCACTAGTACACTCTAATAACGCCCCTACCCCTCCCCCTTCCTCCCGTTGTGGTCGCAGACCTTAACAGTACGACCGCTAACTGACATCGGAACCCGTTGTTTCGACATGTTTTTATTGCATTAAATCTAATGAAATTGCTATTTCAGAGTGGGCGAAACGTGTGGGCAAGTCCACTTACACCTATGTTATATATATCCACCTCCAGGACTCAAGTCCTGCCAACTAGTATCCCTGAATCCCGTCATAAATGTTACCTTGCTGGCACTCCAACAGCACGTCAAGCCGTCTGAGTCACTTGTCTCCACTCACTCCGCTGCAACACGCTTACACAAGCCTGCTGGATGTCAAAGCCCCTCGCGCACAAAACCTCCTTAACCCCCTCCCTCCATCCCTCCCTGGAACCCCCCTACCTCTCCTTTACTCTGTTTCTATCAGATGGTATGTGTATGTTGTATGATCATACAACTTCTGTGTATGTGTCTGGTGTATGCTGTATGATCATACAACTTCTGTATATGTGTCTGGTGTATGTTGTATGATCATACAACTTCTGTGTATGTGTCTGGTGTATGTTGTATGATCATACAGCTTCTGTGTATGTGTCTGGTGTATGCTGTATGATCATACAACTTCTGTATATGTGTCTGGTGTATGCTGTATGATCATACAACTTCTGTGTATGTGTCTGGTGTATGCTGTATGATCATACAGCTTCTGTATATGTGTCTGGTGTATGTTGTATGATCATACAACTTATGTGTATGTGTCTGGTGTATGTTGTATGATCATACAGCTTCTGTATATGTGTCTGGTGTATGTTGTATGATCATACAGCTTCTGTGTATGTGTCTGGTGTATGTTGTATGATCATACAACTTCTGTGTATGTGTCTGGTGTATGCTGTATGATCATACAGCTTCTGTATATGTGTCTGGTGTATGTTGTATGATCATACAACTTCTGTGTATGTGTCTGGTGTATGCTGTATGATCATACAGCTTCTGTATATGTGTCTGGTGTATGTTGTATGATCATACAGTTTCTGTGTATGTGTCTGGTGTATGTTGTGTGATCATACAACTTCTGTGTATGTGTCTGGTGTATGCTGTATGATCATACAGCTTCTGTATATGTGTCTGGTGTATGTTGTATGATCATACAGCTTCTGTGTATGTGTCTGGTGTATGTTGTATGATCATACAGCTTCTGTGTATGTGTCTGGTGTATGTTGTATGATCATACAGCTTCTGTATATGTGTCTGGTGTATGTTGTATGATCATACAACTTCTGTGTATGTGTCTGGTGTATGTTGTATGATCATACAGCTTCTGTATATGTGTCTGGTGTATGTTGTATGATCATACAACTTCTGTGTATGTGTCTGGTGTATGTTGTATGATCATACAGCTTCTGTGTATGTGTCTGGTGTATGTTGTATGATCATACAGCTTCTGTGTATGTGTCTGGTGTATGCTGTATGATCATACAGCTTCTGTGTATGTGTCTGGTGTATGTTGTATGATCATACAGCCTCTGTGTATGTGTCTGGTGTATGTTGTATGATCATACAGCCTCTGTATATGTGTCTGGTGCATGTTGTATGATCATACAGCCTCTGTATATGTGTCTGGTGCATGCTGTATGATCATACAGCCTCTGTATATGTGTCTGGTGCATGCTGTATGATCATACAGCCTCTGTGTATGTGTCTGGTGCATGCTGTATGATCATACAGCCTCTGTGTATGTGTCTGGTGCATGCTGTATGATCATACAGCCTCTGTGTATGTGTCTGGTGCATGTTGTATGATCATACAACTTCTCTGTCTCGTGTATGATGTAAGGATGACCATACAAGCCTCCGTGTATGTCTCTGGTGTATGCTGTAAGAATATGTAATACACTGACCGCAGATTACAGCAACTCCAGCGGCCGTAACCACATATTTAGAAGCACACAATTGCACCATCCTTCTGGCACTAAATGCCAGTAACAACAGCTCTGTTGTTCACTAAGCTCTTGTTTACACGGTAATTTTAGTAAGTGCCAGGCGGAATTATTGTCGTGGTCTGAAGAGTTTGGATTATATATGCGGGTTGTATATACACTGATAGGTGTATATTTCAGTGTATATATGCTAAGAGGTACATATATCAATGTATATACACTGAGAGGTGTATAGCTCAGTGTATATACACTGAGAGGTGTATATCTTAGTGTATATACACTGAGAGGTACATATCTCAGTGTATATACACTGATAGGTGCATATCTTAGTGTATATACACTGACAGCTGTATATATCAGTGTATATACACTGAGAGGTACATATCTCAGTGTATATACACTGAGATGTGTATATATCAGTGTATATACACTGAGAGGTGCATATCTTAGTGTATATACACTGAGAGGTGCATATCTTAGTGTATATACACTGAGAGGTGCATATGTAAGTGTATATACACTGACAGGTGTTTATATCAGTGTATATACACTGAGAGATGTATATCTCAGTGTATATACACAGAGGTGTATATATCTCAGTGTATATACACTAGTAGTTTACATTAATCAGTATTTTAGGTATTAAAGTATTCTTGACTGGTGGTGTACAGGTGACATGCAGCCTTAATGACCCTCGTGTAGTAGATAGTCTTGAAACCCTTTAACCAACCAACCAGCTTTAATGACCCTCGTGTAGTAGATACACTTGAAACCCCATTAATCAACTATAAACAAGAGATAGGTACTTTAGGAGTCAAGACTCGAACCCTGGCGAGGACAAGGTTGTCTTGGGTCCAAGGGTTCGACCCCCCGAAACACAAATTGGTGATTACATAGGAGAATAATACACACACACACACACACCACAAACTCCAAACAATATGTCAAGTGTCTATCGACAAGTTCCTTTGACAACGGGTAACTAGCAAAGGCACACACACCCAAACACACAAAAGCAAGAGTTTCCTCAAGCATATTGACACAGCAAGCAGTGTCGAGTGTGTGCAAGACTCAGTGAGAGTCATCAATCCTGAGTGCCAGGCACTGTCAGCACCAGCAATTACTGCCTCCACTTCCTTCACACAAACACTAATGTTGTCGTTAAACTACACAGCCCAAACCAGCCTGGCACACACACACATACACAGCTCAAACCTGCTACCTGCATTCCTAGCCCACATTTCGTGGGTAGTTGCGAAATCAGTAGCGTAAAAGGCGGTAATCAGGCTTGATCCGATGAAAGTGAGGATGCTTCCAGTTCCCTAGATCAAGACTTCCTTCACCAGCAAAGAAAAGAAATTTACATCAATCAAGTCAAACTGTGTTCAGTGTTATATTCAATGTAACAGTGTCGACCCCATTTGTCTGGAGCGTGGGTTGAACCGATTGGACCGTGGGTTGAGTCGCGGTTCGGACTGTAGGCTCAAGGGATTGAACCGTGGGTTCACCAGTTCGAACTGTGAGTTGAGCACCTCGGGGGGTGGGTTCGGCGGTTGGGATGATGGGTTCATCACCTGGGACCGTGGGTTGAGCCGTTCCGTTCGGTTTTACACCCTCCGGATGTCCGACACCGGCTTCGGTGGAACAACACCTTCCTGGAGTCGTTTGGCAGTGCAAACAGATTCCGGATTCGTCCGTGTTTGGATTCGTTACGGAACTCTCGGACATGTTCTTGAAGAGACGTACCGGACCCGATACGTTTATCAACAGACGTGTGGAGGTGGATTCTGGACTTTGGGGGAGTGAAGCCAGTGAAGAATTTCGAAGTGGTTTTAGTGAACGCTTGGCTCTGGCGAGGAAGGTCGGGGGCAGAAGAGATTTTTTAGCTAAGAGGGACTTCTGAGGAGGGAATGTTTCCTTAGTTGAGAGTGACTTCTGAGGAGGGGATGTTTCCTTAGTTGAGAGGGACTTCTGAGGAGGGGATGTTTCCTTAGTTGAGAGGGACTTCTGAGGAGGGGATGTTTCCTTAGTTGAGAGGGACTTCTGAGGAGGGGAGGTTTCCTTAGTTGAGAGGGACTTCTGAGGAGGGGATGTTTCCTTAGTTGAGAGGGACTTCTGAGGAGGGGATGTTTCCTTAGTTGAGAGGGACATCTGAGGAGGGGATGTTTCCTTAGTTGAGAGGGACTTCTGAGGAGGGGAGGTTTCCTTAGTTAAGAGGGACTTCTGAGAAGACCTGGTGACAGACGTCTCAGAAGAGGAGCCGGAGATATGCTTCCTGTAGACTATAATCGTCGAGGAGCGATTTGAGCGTTCGGTCTGATTCTCCTGCAAGGGGAGCTCTAGGGTCCACAGGTGGTTCCTAAAACAAGCTAGCAGAAGATGGTTCGAGGGCTGGCGCCTGTTCCGTCTGTCCCTGAGTTCAAGGGACAAGACCCTCGGGTCTTGAGTGTCGCCTTTACCCACGCGAGAGTCCCGCGAACCCAGGTACTGCACTACCTTGTAGGTAGACTTGGAGGTTTTCTTGCTACGGTGAGACAGGGAGATGGTGATCTCCCTGTCGCTCTCCCTGTCGATCCACCGTCCCTCCACGGAGCAGTTCGATAGTGCCACAAGTCTCGTTTTCCCTTCGCCTACCACAGGAGCCTGCCCGTCCTGCGCACTGCCCAGCAAGAATCCCAGGGCCAGACGGTAGTTCTTCTCCACACTAGCAGTCACGCCCAAGATGTCCATCCCCTTAAGTGTCTTCCCCTCTCCCTCCCGCGAGGCCATCTCGTCTGACCTGTCGTCCGTCCTGACACTCACCGCCGAGAACAACCAAACTAAAACAAGAATTTTCATTTTTATTTTATACGAAATAAATTTTGTTGATAGTTTAGATCTGGGCGTTGTGGATTATTAATGAGGGTGAGAGACCAGGGTCTGGCTCATTCAACCTTCAGGGGGACAATATTTTGCAGGTCCTCTTCGTCTGGCACTGAGTAACAAACAATTTTTATCTCTTTTAATAAATACAAATTAAATTTTACATCTCTCTTACCCTCTTCGCTTTCTCTTCTTCCTGTTCCTTTTTTTCCTCCTCTTTCTCTCTCTTTCTCGCAATCCTTGTTTATTCCACGTCCTCTCATCTCGCTCCGTCTCCTCGTTCTTTCTCCTACATTTATTCGTCTTTCTCCTTCCTTCGTCCTCCTCTTGACACTTCTTCCAGGAAGTCTCCACAATCCAACCATCACCTGGAGTCTTCCAGTTATTGCTTGCCCATACAGCATTGCTTTTAGAGCCCTAACACTTATTAAGGAAAGGACTAACAGCTAGAGCTCAACGCCTCGTAGAGACTAGTGTGTGGATGTCAGATGGGTGATCTGGAAGTGTGTGGACGCAGGATGGATGACTAGGAAGGATGACTTGTGTCATCACTGGTTAGACACGAAGGAAGATGTAATTACCTGTGATTACCTGAGCGCAACCAGGGGCTCAGTACAATGGTACATTTATATCTTTAATGTACCTGGAGAACATGATAATGAGAGAGAGACTATCCACATATTTCTCATTTTTATTCTTTGTGGAATATACTATCCTGATAGTAGTAATTCACAAGTGGTAGTAACTCCAGTACTGCTGGAAGATAACTCTGAAGCTGTCGTAGTTACCTTACTGAGCTCTCCCAGCTCAGGCTGACACTACTAAAGTCTCCCAGCTCAGGCTGACACTACTGTAGTCTCCCAGCTCAGGCTGACACTACTAAAGTCTACCAGCTCAGGTTGACACTACTGTAGTCTCCCAGCTCAGGCTGACACTACTAAAGTCTACCAGCTCAGGCTGACACTACTGAAGTCTTCCAGCTCAGGCTGACACTACTGAAGTCTCCTAGCTCAGGCTGACACTACTAAAGTCTCCCAGCTCAGGCTGACACTACTAAAGTCTCCCAGCTCAGGCTGACACTACTGAAGTCTCCCAGCTCAGGCTGACACTACTGAAGTCTCCCAGCTCAGGCTGACACTACTGAAATCTCCCAGCTTAGGCTGACACTACTGAAGTCTCCCAGCTCAGACTGACACTACTGAGGTCTCCCAGCTCAGGCTGACACTACTAAAGTCTCCCAGCTCAGGCTGACACTACTGAAATCTCCCAGCTCAGGCTGACACTACTGAAGTCTCCCAGCTCAGGCTGACACTACTGAAGTCTCCCAGCTCAGGCTGACACTACTAAAGTCTACCAGCTCAGGCTGACACTAATGAAGTCTCCCAGCTCAGGCTGACACTACTAAAGTCTCCCAGCTCAGGCTGACACTACTGAAGTCTCCCAGCTCAGGCTGACACTACTGAAGTCTCCCAGCTCAGGCTGACACTACTGAAGTCTCCCAGCTCAGGCTGACACTACTAAAGTCTCCCAGCTCAGGCTGACACTACTGAACTCTTCCAGCTTAGGCTGACACTACTGAAGTGTCCCAGCTCAGGCTGACACTACTAAAGTCTCCCAGCTCAGGATAACACTACTGAACTCTCCCAGCTCAGGCTGACACTACTGAACTCTTCCAGCTTAGGCTGACACTACTGAAGTCTCCCAGCTCAGGCTGACACTACTGAACTCTCCCAGCTCAGGCTGACATTACTGAACTCCTCCCAGCTCAGGCTGACACTACTGAAGTCTTCCAGCTTAGGCTGACACTACTGAAGTGTCCCAGCTCAGGCTGACACTACTAAAGTCTCCCAGCTCAGGATAACACTACTGAACTCTCCCAGCTCAGGCTGACACTACTGAACTCTTCCAGCTTAGGCTGACACTACTGAAGTGTCCCAGCTCAGGCTGACACTACTAAAGTCTCCCAGCTCAGGCTGACACTACTGAACTCTCCCAGCTCAGGCTGACACTACTGAACTCTTCCAGCTTAGGCTGACACTACTGAAGTGTCCCAGCTCAGGCTGACACTACTAAAGTCTCCCAGCTCAGGATAACACTACTGAACTCTCCCAGCTCAGGCTGACACTACTGAACTCTTCCAGCTCAGGCTGACACTACTGAACTCTCCCAGCTCAGGCTGACACTACTAAAGTCTCCCAGCTCAGGCTGACACTACTGAACTCTCCCAGCTCAGGCTGACACTACTGAACTCTTCCAGCTTAGGCTGACACTACTGAAGTCTCCCAGCTCAGGCTGACACTACTGAACTCTCCCAGCTCAGGCTGACACTACTAAAGTCTCCCAGCTCAGGCTGACACTACTGAACTCTCCCAGCTCAGGCTGACACTACTGAACTCTCCCAGCTCAGGCTGACACTACTGAACTCTCCCAGCTCAGATTGACACATTTCAACACTATGTATGTCACCCATCCTGTGTGATGGAATATGACAGAGTAACATAGATAGCGTTAGTTCCCACAATGTAACTATCATATAGAATAGTGTAGCAACACTGCTGGTGTTCCCACAATGTAACTATCATATAGAATAGTGTAGCAACACTGCTGGTGTTCCCACAATGTAACTATCATATAGAATAGTGTAGCAACACTGCTGGTGTTCCCACAGTGTAACTATCATATAGAATAGTGCAGCAACACTGCTGGTGTTCCCACAATGTAACTATCATATAGAATAGTGTAGCAACACTGCTGGTGTTCCCACAATGTAACTATCATATAGAATAGTGTAGCAACACTGCTGGTGTTCCCACAATGTAACTATCATATAGAATAGTGTAGCAACACTGCTGGTGTTCCCACAATGTAACTATCATATAGAATAGTGTAGCAACACTGCTGGTGTTCCCACAATGTAACTATCATATAGAATAGTGTAGCAACACTGCTGGTGTTCCCACAGTGTAACTATCATATAGAATAGTGTAGCAACACTGCTGGTGTTCCCACAATGTAACTATTATATAGAATAGTGTAGCAACACTGCTGGTGTTCCCACAATGTAACTATCATATAGAATAGTGTAGCAACACTGCTGGTGTTCCCACAATGTAACTATCATATAGAATAGTGTAGCAACACTGCTGGTGTTCCCACAATGTAACTATCATATAGAATAATGTAGCAACACTGCTGGTTTTCCCACGATGTAACTATCATATAGAATAGTGTAGCAACACTGCTGGTGTTCCCACAATGTAACTATCATATAGAATAGTGTAGCAACACTGCTGGTGTTCCCACAATGTAACTATCATATAGAATAGTGTAGCAACACTGCTGGTGTTCCCACAATGTAACTATCATATAGAATAGTGTAGCAACACTGCTGGTGTTCCCACAGTGTAACTATCATATAGAATAGTGTAGCAACACTGCTGGTGTTCCCACAATGTAACTATCATATAGAATAGTGTAGCAACACTGCTGGTGTTCCCACAATGTAACTGTGATACAGAATATGGAGGCAATACACTGCTTTTAGTGCAGTGTATTGAGCGAGACTGCAAGGTGACTGTGCAATGTTGCACAGTCACCTGAAAGCCGGAAAAACAATTGGCGTGTTGCACCAGGATTGCCAGAGAGAGAGAGAGAGAGAGAGAGAGAGAGAGAGAGAGAGAGAGAGAGAGAGAGAGAGAGAGAGAGAGAGAGAGAGAGACGAGGCTATGACCAGCATTTTAACGTGATAGGTTAGGCAGGTTGAAGCAGTCCGCGGAACCGCTAAGCAGGTCAAGGCAGGTCAGACCAGGTGCAGGCTGGTCATTGTGGGGGTGGGGGGAGCAATGAGATCACAGGTCACTGTGGGGGGGGCTGGTGTGGGCAGGGGAACTCTGTGTGGGA
This sequence comes from Cherax destructor, assembly GCA_009830355.1. Taxonomy (NCBI): domain Eukaryota; kingdom Metazoa; phylum Arthropoda; class Malacostraca; order Decapoda; family Parastacidae; genus Cherax; species Cherax destructor. The sequence continues at coordinate 57,884 of WNWK01009099.1, read as the reverse complement.
GGGGGGAGGTCATAGGTCATGTGGGTCCACTACCATGACCTTAAGCTGAACTTACTGATAGACTTGTATGTTGAACTAGATAGATAGATAGGTAGCTAGATAGACAGATAAACAGATAAATAAATTAATAGATAGTTGTATATAGTTAGCTAGACAAATAGACAGGTAGATAGACAGATGGATAGATAGATAGAGAAGATAGACTGGGTCATGCACACTACATTCACCTGACCTTCTACAAGTCTCCTCTGAATGTTCAATTTTTTCCTCCAAGCTTCGTTTCGCCCACTGGGCAGGCGAAACCTCTGGGCAGTAAGTATTCCTAGGTTAGATAGGCCTTGTAGCATAGGCCTATCCAGTCGCTGGGTAATTTTGAACGTTATTTTATTTTTTAATCGTGTTTATGAAAATAAATTGTAGTATACCTGGAGTATACCTTTGGTATACAGGGAATATGCCTTTAGTAAACCCGGAGTATACCTGGAGTATACCTGGAGGGTATTTCAGGGGTCAACGCCCCAGCGGTCCCGTCCATAACTCTCATAACATCTATAATAATAATAATAATACTAATACTAATAATAATAATAATAATAATAATAACATGATACAACTTATACCAAACTTGCACACGAGAGTCACTCCGTACGAAAGCAAAAGACTCGGCAGGCGATGTAACATCCCCCCAATGAAGAGCAGGGGTGCCACTAGCACGTTGAGGGACAACACAATAAGTGTCAGGGGCCCAAGATTGTTCAACTGCCTCCCAGCATACATCAGGGGGATTACCAACAAGCCCCTGGCTGTCTTCAAGCAGGCACTGGACAGGCACCTAAAGTCGGTACCTGATCAGCCAGGCTGTGGTTCGTACGTTGGACTGCGTGCGGCCAGCAGTAACAGCCTGGTTGATCAGGCTCTGGTCCAACATGAGGCCTGGTCACAGACCGGGCCGCGGGGGCGTTGACCCCTGGAATTCTCTCCAGGTAGACTCCAGGTAGACCATAGCTGAGTTTATCTTGTATTTATTGTAGACTTGATATGTATATCTCAGTGTATATACACTGAGATATACTCAGTGTATATACACTGAGATATACACCTCTCAGTGTATATACACTGAGATATACACCTCTCAGTGTATATACCTGTGTGTGTGTCGCGTATCTTGATAAAAGAGGTTGGTTGCTGCTTCTGTTTAGTATGCAAAACACACACGCACACACACATACACACAAACACACTCACACACACACATACAGGGTCCATACATAGATTTAAGAAGAGGTATGATAAAGCTCATGGAGCAGGGAGTGACCTAGTAGCGACCAGTGAAGAGGCGGGTCCAGGAGCTGTGAATCGACCCCTGCAACCACAACTAGGTGAGTACATATTAGGACACAGTATAACTAGGATATAAGAGGCGTTACCCTCTGAATCGCAACACTGAGGTCCTGGAACAGAAAGTTCCCTGCCCTCGGACCTTTGCCCTAATGTGTCTTTAGCCTGGCTCCTTAAGTAACAGGGATGTGACCTTTGTCCCACAGGTCAAAGGTCACTGTGGCCATGACAACAGACATATAATGGTGGGTTCAGCAGATTTTTCATATTTTTTTTCGGGGGGGGGGAGGCTCCCTGAAGCCGGCGGCTATACTTCTCTCCCTCCCTTGTGTACTCTAGACCAGTGTGGATACACTTGTGTACTCCCATACCACTACCCCCGTGTCGCCTGCCCAACCTTGCAAGGTAATACCAAATTAGGAGACAGCCAATAGGAAATCCCCCGCATGAGGAGCTCTCATGGAGGATTACATATACGATATATATACGTATATATATATATATATATATATATATATATATATATATATATATATATATATATATATATATATATATATATAGGTATGTTTTATTACATAATATGGTACAAAAGATTTGAGAGATACATTGTTGATATAAATATGGCATATACAGTACACGAGGTGAGAGATACATGTCTAGTACATATTGTTACATCTTTGTCACTGATTATAATGCGAAAATCTCATCCAGCTCTTCCGAGCTGGTGCGCGTGCCCAGAATACAGCATGCATTACCCTCTGAACAGCAGCGCTGAGTCGCTGGAACAGAAAACTAGCTGCCCTGGGATCCCTAGTTACCCTGTTGAGTCTTTTGCCCAGCTCCTTGAGGAACTTAGATGCACTCTTTCCCATGAGCCAAGGGTCTCTGAGCCTATGGGAACAAACATATAATGATGGGCAAGTTCTCCATATTTTCTCGACTTCTGGGACTCCCTGAAGGTGGCAGCAGCCCTCCTTCCTCCCTGGTGTACTGGAGATAGGTATCAGCCAAGGTAGATGCACATGTGTAGTCCCACACCACCTGCTTGCCGTCTGTCCAGGCTTGAAGGGTGATACCATCTGGACGCTTTTGGTTGCCATCAGATCTGCATAGTTGGGGTGGTTCCCTTACTGCTGGGCATCCGGCTGTTGTGAGGCTCCTCTTGATAATGTTATTAACCTCTTCATGTCTTGCAATCTTTCCCTCGGATTTACGACACACAAGACCATGGTACCCGAATCGGTCTGCTGCTTCACTGCCACAAATACACCTGTGTTCGGCGAGAATAGGGCGGCAAGTCGAAGGGCAACACCAATGCGGATATATATATATATATATATATATATATATATATATATATATATATATATATATATATATATATATATATATATATACATATATATTTGTGGTTGCAGGGGTCGAGTCATAGCTCCTGACTGTGTGTGTGTGTGTGTGTGTAAACCTGTTTTGGTTGGTGCTTTAATATATATGTACTCAAAATGTAGTCCATTTATTTTTGTACTGCGTCACCTGGTGCCTGGCACTGCCACCTGCCGTTTGTGTGAAGGTTTGAAACCGATCACAAGAGTCGTTCTTCAGGTATTTCACTGGATACCTTAGTGGGGATAAAGACTGGGATTATCTTGGCTTGATAACCCACCTGTTGGCAAGCCTCTCCCTCCTGTTACTTAACGGAGGGAGGGAGGGAGGGAGAGTGAGGTAACCGGAGGAGAATGGAGGAAAAAGGAAGAAGAAAGTGGAATTGATGAGGTCAAGGCGGAGTGAGAGGGAAAGAACTGGGTGATAGAGGGAGGCAGGGAGGGAGGGAAGGAGAGAGGGAAGAAGGGAGGGAGAGAGGGAAGGGAGGGAGAGAGGGAAGGAGGGAAGAGAGGGAGGAAAGGAGGGAGAGAGGGAAGAAGGGAGAGAGGGAAAAAGGGAAGATGGGAGAGAGGGAAGGGGGGAAAGAGGGAAGAAGGGAGAGAGGGAAGAAGGGAGAGAAGGCAGAAGGGAGGGAGAGAGGGAAGAAGGGAGGAAGAGAAGGAAGAAGGGAGGGAGAGATTCAGAACAATATTACTAAGCCTATCCTGCCTTCCTTCCCTCCATCATCACCTCGATAAGCCTAAATTTATGTAATATTTCCCTCTATAGACATTAATAATAAAGAATAATAATGAATCCGTAAATAATAATAATAAAACTAATTTATCGTAGCAAAAAGTAATGAAAAAACAATTAGAAGGATGTTAATTAGGGAAATAAGAGTAATGAGGGTAATTGACGTGTGGTCAGAGGATGTGTACATAACACCTTAAGTGTGTACACAGTGTGTATACACGTTGTGTGTGTACACAACAGTGTACACGGGAAGAGAGGTACAACGGCTAGAGACAACAGTAGTATCAGCTTGCCAACGGTAACGAGCTAACAGGGGACACTCTCTCTCTCTCTCGAACGGTAACAGGCAACGGGGGTTAACGGTATGGCTATTGAGTCAACGGGGAAACGGCAGAAGGTAACAGGAAGGTATTATCTGTTAGAGTTCACAAAAACGGGCGTTTACCTAGCAGGGCAACGGGTAACTGTTAGAGAGTACGGTACGACAACAGGAATAAACGGGAGGGGTGAAAATGTGAGCACTTTCAACGGGAAGGCTGCCAACGGGAAGGATGTCAACGGGAAGGGTGACAACAGAAGAGCTGTCAACAGGAAGGGTGACAACGGGAGGGCTACCAACGGGAGGGCTGGCAACGGGAAGGATGTCAACGGGAAGGGTGACAACGGAAGAGCTGTCAACGGGAAGGGTGTAAACGGGAGGGCTACCAACGGGAGGGCTGGCAACAGGAAGGGTGTTTACGGGAGGGCTACCAACGGGAGGGCTGGCAACGGGAGGGCTGGCAACGGGAGGGCTGGCAACGGGAAGGGTGTTAACGGGAGGGCTACCAACGGAAGAGCTGTCAACGGGAAGGGTGTCACCGGGAGAGCTACCAACGGGAGGGCTGGCAACGGGAAGGGTGTCAACGGGAGGGCTACCAACGGGAGGGCTGGCAACGGGAAGGGTGTCAACGGGAGGGCTACCAACGGAAGAGCTGTCAACGGGAAGGCTGTCAATGGGAACGAGTTTCACCTAGACAACAGAAGATGCTGAATCAGTGCATGTAACGGGAGACTATTCTCTCTCTCAGGTTCGATTCCCAGGAAGGAAGGAAGGAAAGAAGGAAGAAAGGGACAACAATATGTGTACGGTACACAGTGACTTGTGTCGCCAGCTGACTTGTCCAGCATCAGCAAGTGTCATGTGTTGCGTCAGGAATACATGATGTATCCCTCACCTGAATCCCTGCCACCACCTCTATCCCTTACCTGTATTCCTGCCACCACCTGTATCCCTTACCTGTACCCCTGCCACCATCTGTATCCTTTACCTGTACCCCTGCCACCATCTGTATCCCTTACCTGTATCCATGCCACCATCTTTATCCCTTACCTGTATCCCTGCCACCATCTGTATCCCTTACCTGTATCCCTGCCACCATCTGTATCCCTTACCTGTACCCCTGCCACCATCTGTATCCCTTACCTGTATCCCTGCCACCATCTGTATCCCTCACACCTCTTCTACCTCTCCTACCCTCGCTTATTAAGTTTAAAGTCTATCTACTACACTAGGATCATTAAGTCTGCTGTCACTTGTACACCAGAGGGATACTTAAACAGAGATTAAAGTTAACTTTCACTGTATATTTAGTGTATATACACCTCTCTGTGTATACACACCTGTGTATATACACCTCTCAGTGTATACGACCTTGCCCTCCTTATTGACCACCTTCACTTGGTCTGAATGCTACTCAAAGAATACTCAAACCCTTATATCTTATGCTCCACCAATACCTCCATGTATAAATTAAAGAGGTAGATCACCAGTGATATGAATCTTCCTCGTCAGGGCTTCTTAGAGTTCAATGAACTCTGTGTCAACTTCTTCAGATACAAGGGTACTTTCTTTGGTTAATGGTATGGTATGGTCATGGGAAACCCTCTCAGTCCTGCTCTAGTTAGTATGTTTACGGTAAACCTCAGAACTGGAGGATTCCTCTTTGTATATATACAGATGTACTCATGTAAATTATTTTGGGGCCTAGTTTCTAGGCTTTTTGTGTATCCATATGCTCTTGCAGTGTCCCGCACAGGATGGGATGCACACTAAACTAGCCACTTCGGCAGCAAAGTTCTTAAAATCCTCTGTGTTGCTCCCAATATTGTAGCTTGATTTTGGTAAATCTATATCTAGATGACTTAAGATCCACGACTTTCTTAATAATAATAATAATGATTTTTATTTCTTCTTCAAGTAGATGATACAACTTATACAGCTCATAGCTGACATCAGTGACATACTGTATAGAAAGCCATTTGTTATGCAGAGTATTTCCCGCAACTTAGGTCAATTTTGTCCCCAGGATGCGACCCACACCAATCGACTAACACCCAGGTACCTACTTACTGTTAGGTGAACATGGACAGCAGATGTCTTAAGAAAACACGACCTAATGTCTCCACCCGTACCGGGGATCGAACCACGGACCTCAATGTGTGAGCTACGGGACACCTCATAGACAGTGATACAGGCACCCCATCACGATCACTCCGGAGTTAGTGAGCGGGGGGGGGAAATTGCCTGTCTTCATGCCCTCTGCTGCAGGGCACTGGGAATTCCTATTCTCCCTTCAAAGTGCCCAGGAAGCCAACAAGATACATTTACAACACTTATGTATCTTAGACAACAGTAGATGACACAGAGAGGTAACCTGCTAGGATGACACTCTTATTCCCACCAAGATACTCTTACCATGAAAGATGTAGTTGCCATGAAGGAAACCGTTTTAAATTAGATAAATTTAGATTTAGAAAGGGCGTAGGTAAGTTGTAAATGTATGGTAAGTAATGGTTTTCAGAGTTATTGATGCGTGGAACAGTTTACCGAGCTGGGTAACAGAGGCTAAGACCTCGGGTGTGTTTAAGGGGCACGTAAGTTTCCCCGTCTTCTAATAACATGCTTATTTTTCCACTATAATCTACCTTGTCCATAATTACTATCGCATTTGCTTTATCCGATTCGTAAGGTGAAGTCCAGGATCTTTCCTTAATTCATGGTATACCTTAACAAATCTTTGATGACAATTGTTGTTGTAGAGGTCTGAGCTTTGCTCAGACCTCTACAACAACAATTGTGGGTTTCTTCAGTCAAATACAGAGGCATGCATTAGGTGCAGTAGTGAAATGAAGACGATATAATCAGTCCATCAACCTTGGAGAAATAGTATGCAAGGTGGTCAGTCCCTGAGCCTTGAGAAGAGTATTGCTCCATAGTCTGAAATAACGTGAAGCTGAAGCAGCAGTATGAAGACTTATATACTGTCAGAGGTGAGACGCAAGATAATTTTTGTAATATATGAACCGCCATCCACAGGATGGAAATGGGGTGCGTGATAAAGCCATTAAATTCCATTACTACAACCGTTGATGATGGTGGAGTGAATATCGTGAAGGAATGTGAGAGGAAGTACTTGGGAAACACCCCAGGGATGTCATCGACAAGGTTACGCCAACACGAACAAGCGTAAGGTGGCGATGAGACGTGTACTACTGCTTGCGTAAACCAGAGGAGGCTGAGGGCCATCTCCTGGTATAAGATGCGACCGCTGCCTAGATGCCTTCTTTGTCAAAGGGTTGATACAATGTGGGAACACCAGCAGTGTGCTCTTGTGGGAACACTAGCAGTGTGCTCTTGTGGGAACACCAGCAGTGTGCTCTTGTGGGAACACTAGCAGTGTGCTCTTGTGGGAACACCAGCAGTGTGCTCTTGTGGGAACACCAACAGTGTGCTCTTGTGGGAACACCAGTAGTGTGCTCTTGTGGGAACACCAGCAGTGTGCTCTTGTGGGAACACCAGCAGTGTGCTCTTGTGGAAACACCAGCAGAGTGCTCTTGTGGGAACACCAGCAGTGTGCTCTTGTGGGAACACCAGCAGTGTGCTCTTGTGGGAACACCAGCAGTGTGCTCTTGTGGGAACACCAGCAGTGTGCTCTTGTGGGAACACCAGCAGTGTGCTCTTGTGGGAACACCAGCAGTGTGCTCTTGTGGGAACACCAGCAGTGTGCTCTTGTGGGAACACCAGCAGTGTGCTCTTGTGGGAACACCAGCAGTGTGCTCTTGTGGGAACACCAGCAGTGTGCTCTTGTGGGAACACCAGCAGGCTCTGTGGGAACAAAGTGTCTTGTGGGAACACCAGCAGTGTGCTCTTGTGGGAACACCAGCAGTGTGCTCTTGTGGGAACACCAGCAGTGTGCTCTTGTGGGAACACCAGCAGTGTGCTCTTGTGGGAACACCAGCAGTGTGCTCTTGTGGGAACACCAGCAGTGTGCTCTTGTGGGAACACCAGCAGTGTGCAGCTACATTATTCTATGTGATAGTTATATTGTGGGAACAAAAGCTAGCTAGATTTCCTAGAGAGAGAGAGAGAGAGAGAGAGAGAGAGAGAGAGAGAGAGAGAGAGAGAGAGAAAAGAGAGAGAGAGAGAGAGAGAGAGAGAGAGAGAGAGAGAGAGAGAGAAAGAAGGAGGGAGTAAAAGTCATTATCTTCGCCAGATTCCATGACTAATACCCGATTACGTCTCCTGTGTGTGTGTGTGTGTGTGTGTGTGTGTCGAGTCTCAACTCTTGGCCCCGTCTTTCACGCTGTTGCAAACCTTACTGATTCCTGGGCCCTGTCATACCTACTCCTGAAACTGTATATGCTTAATTGCCTATTTTTATTACAAGATAAAGAGAGTTCAGATTTACATGTTTACAAGAGTCAACTAGTCCACCACAGACCACAACCAGTCCACCACAGACCACAACCAGTCCACCACAGACCACAACCAGTCCACCACAGACCACAACCAGTCCACCACAGACCACAACCAGTCCACCACAGACCACAACCACCCACCACAGACCACAACCAGTCCACCACAGACCACAACCAGTCCACCACAGACCACAACCAGTCCACCACAGACCACAACCAGTCCACCACAGACCACAACCACCCACCACAGACCACAACCAGTCCACCACAGACCACAACCAGTCCACCACAGACCACAACCAGTCCACCACAGACCACAACCAGTCCACCACAGACCACAACCAGTCCACCACAGACCACAACCAGTCCACCACAGACCACAACCACCCACCACAGACCACAACCAGTCCACCACAGACCACAACCAGTCCACCACAGACCACAACCAGTCCACCACAGACCACAACCAGTCCACCACAGACCACAACCAGTCCACCACAGACCACAACCAGTCCACCACAGACCACAACCAGTCCACCACAGACCACAACCACCCACCACAGACCACAACCAGTCCACCACAGACCACAACCAGTCCACCACAGACCACAACCACCCACCACAGACCACAACCAGTCCACCACAGACCACAACCACCCACCACAGACCACAACCAGTCCACCACAACCCACAACCAGTCCACCACAGACCACAACCAGTCCACCACAACCCACAACCAGTCCACCACAGACTACAATCACCCACCACAGACCACAACCAGTCCACCACAGACCACAACCAGTCCACCACAGACCACAACCACCCACCACAGACCACAACCACCCACCACAGACCACAACCAGTCCACCACAGACTACAATCACCCACCACAGACCACAGCCACCCACCACAGACCACAACCACCCACCAAAGACCACAACCACCCACCACAGACCACAACCACCCACCACAGACCACAACCAGTCCACCACAGACCACAACCACCCACCACAGACCACAACCACCCACCACAGACCACAACCACCCACCACAGACCACAACCACCCACCACAGACCACAACCAGTCCACCACAGACCACAACCACCCACCACAGACCACAACCAGTCCACCACAGACCACAACCACCCACCACAGACCACAACCACCCACCACAGACCACAACCACCCACCACAGACCACAACCAGTCCACCACAGACCACAACCACCCACCACAGACTACAACCACCCACCACAGACCACAACCAGTCCACCACAGACCACAACCACCCACCACAGACTACAACCACCCACCACAGACCACAACCAGTCCACCACAGACCATAACCACCCACCACAGACCATAACCACCCACCACAGACCACAACCAGTCCACCACAGACCACAACCAGTCCACCACAGACCACAACCAGTCCACCAAAGACCACAACCACCCACCACAGCACCAACCCCACATTAAGCAGTGTCATCCAATGTCGTAACTACCGTTTACTGCAGGATTATGACACAAACACTTCTCAACATTTGCAACCAGAGGCCTTATATATATATATATATATATATATATATATATATATATATATATATATATATATATATATATATATATATATTATATATATATATATATATATATATATATATATATATACTCATATTATAAATTACTTTAAAAAATGCTCAATATTATTTTCCTTAAGATAATCTCAATTTTATATTACCATCCTCCTAAACACTTGTTACAGTATAATATCATCATATTGTAATTTGAAATCAAATATATAACTAAAAAACTCAGTCAATTTCTCTAATATTATGTACATAGTCTATAAGTCAATAGAATAAGCTGCCCCCAATGCCATGGCATGTCAGTGGCTCTCCTTGCACTTCACCATGGCATGTCAGTGGCTCTCCTGGCACATCACCATGGCATGTCAGTGACTCTCCTTGCACTTCACTATGGCATGTCAGTGGCTCTCCTGGCACATCACCATGGCATGTCAGTGGCTCTCCTGGCACATCACCATGGCATGTCAGTGGCTCTCCTTGCACTTCACTATGGCATGTCAGTGGCTCTCCTGGCACTTCACCATGGCATGTCAGTGGCTCTCCTGGCACTTCACCATGGCATGTCAGTGGTTCTCCTTGCACTTCACCATGGCATGTCAGTGGCTCTCCTGGCACTTCACCATGGCATGTCAGTGGCTCTCCTGGCACTTCACCATGGCATGTCAGTGGCTCTCCTGGCACTTCACCATGGCATGTCAGTGGCTCTCCTTGCACTTCACCATGGCATGTCAGTGGCTCTCCTGGCACTTCACCATGGCATGTCAGTGGCTCTCCTGGCACTTCACCATGGCATGTCAGTGGCTCTCCTGGCACTTCACCATGGCATGTCAGTGGCTCTCCTGGCACTTCACCATGGCATGTCAGTGGCTCTCCTTGCACTTCACCATGGCATGTCAGGTGGCCTCCCCGCATCTGTTGCACTTCACCATGGCATGTCAGTGGCTCTCCTGGCACTTCACCATGGCATGTCAGTGGCTCTCCTGGCACTTCACCATGGCATGTCAGTGGCTCTCCTGGCACTTCACCATGGCATGTCAGTGGCTCTCCTGGCACTTCACCATGGCATGTCAGTGGCTCTCCTGGCACTTCAGAAGAGGAAGGTGTATTATGATAAGTGTGGTAACGAGAGTGAAGTGGTTGGTTGTAGTGAAGGGGAAGCAACGAAGTGCTGGGGGAAAAGTGGTAGCTTGACTCTAAGTGATCAAAGTGGCGACCTCTTTCAAAAGCGTTCCTGTAAAGGCTCTTTATTGACCCTCTGTTGCAGTGGTTGTGTTGCAGTGGTTGTGTTGCAGTGGTTGTGTTGCAGTGGTTTTTGTTGCAGTGTGGTTGTGTTGCAGGTGGTTGTGTTGCAGGTGGTTGTGTTGCAGTGGGTGTGTTGCAGTGGTTGTTGCAGTGTGGTTGTGTTGCAGTGTGGTTGTGTTGCAGTGTGGTTGTGTTGCAGTGTGGTTGTGTTGCAGTGGTTGTTTTGCATGTGGTTGTGTTGCAGTGTGGTTGTGTTGCAGTGGTTGTGTTGGAATGTGGCTGTGTTGCAGTGGTTGTGTTGCAGTGGTTGTGTTGCAGTGGTTGTGTTGCAGTGGTTGTGTTGCAGTGGTTGTGTTGCAGTGGGTTGTGTTGCAGTGTGGCTGTGTTGCAGTGTGGTTGTGTTGCAGTGTGGTTGTGTTGCAGTGTGGTTGTGTTGCAGTGTGTTGTGTTGCAGTGGTTGTGTTGCAGTGGTTGTGTTGCAGTGTGGTTGTGTTGCAGTGTGGTTGTGTTGCAGTGGTTGTGTTGCAGTGTGGTTGTGTTGCAGTGGTTGTGTTGGAGTGTGGTTGTGTTGCAGTGGTTGGTTGCAGTGGTGTGTTGCAGTGGTTGTGTTGCAGTGGTTGTGTTGCAGTGTGGTTGTGTTGCAGTGTGGTTGTGTTGCAGTGTGGTTGTGTTGCAGTGGTTGTGTTGCAGTGTGGTTGTGTTGCAGTGGTTGTGTTGGAGTGTGGTTGTGTTGCAGTGGTTGTGTTGCAGTGGTTGTGTTGCAGTGGTTGTGTTGCAGTGTGGTTGTGTTGCAGTGGTTGTGTTGCAGTGTGGTTGTGTTGCAGTGTGGTTGTGTTGCAGTGTTGTTGTGTTGCAGTGTGGTTGTGTTGCAGTGGTTGTGTTGCAGTGTGGTTGTGTTGCAGTGTGGTTGTGTTGGAGTGTGGTTGTGTTGCAGTGGTTGTGTTGCAGTGGTTGTGTTGCAGTGGTTGTGTTGCAGTGGTTGTGTTGCAGTGGTTGTGTTGCAGTGTGGTTGTGTTGCAGTGTGGTTGTGTTGCAGTGTGGTTGTGTTGCAGTGTGGTTGTGTTGCAGTGTGGTTGTGTTGCAGTGTGGTTGTGTTGCAGTGTGGTTGTGTTGCAGTGTGGTTGTGTTGCAGTGTGGTTGTGTTGCAGTGTGGTTGTGTTGCAGTGGTTGTGTTGCAGTGTGGTTGTGTTGCAGTGGTTGTGTTGCAGTGTGGTTGTGTTGCAGTGTGGTTGTGTTGCGTCCACTACACTAAGGTCAGTATGGTTGTATGTAATCTTACCACCAGACAGGAATACTGGCCTATGTTAGGCACTGTATGAGGGAGCACTGTTGGAGGCCTACTGGCCCATGCTAGGCAAGTCCTTCTCAGCCACAAACCTGGGAACAACACGAGTGAAGGTTCACACAGCTATCAAGACAAACACTGTTGCTTCAAACATAATACTTGTGTTATACATACACATGACCACAACCTCAAGAAAGAGGATCCAATCCTCAAGAAAGAGGATCCAATCCTCAAGAAAGAGGATCCTCAAGAAGGTGGATCCCAATTTTCTTCAATGAGGAGGATCAAGGATATATATATGTATAATATATATATATATATATATATATATATATATATATATATATATATATATATATATATATATATATATATATATATATATATATATATATATATATATATATATATATATATATATATTATCATACATATATATATCCTCGATCCCCCTCCTTTAAGATTGGATCCACCTTCTTGAGGATTCGATCTCTTTTGAGGATTTGATCCTCTATGAGATTTGATCCTCTATGAGATTCGATCCAGGATTAGATTCTCCCTTTTGAGGATTGAATCCTCCTCCTTGAGGATTGGATCCTCCTTCTTGAGGATTCGATCCACCTATTTGAGGATTCGATCTTCTTTTGAGGATTGGGTCGTCCCTTTTAAGGATTCGATCCTCGTTGAGGATTGGATCTTCCTTTTGAGGATCGAATCCTCCTCCTTGAGGATATATATATATATATATATATATATATATATATATATATATATATATATATATATATATATATATATATATATGGTGTGAATATAATGCAGAGAATTCGGAGTTTGAAATTGGGAGGAGGTGCGGGATCACCAAAACGATTGTCCAGAGAGCTGAGGAGGGGTTGTTGAGGTGGTTTGGACATGTAGAGAGAATGGAACGAGACAGAGTGACTTCGAGAGTGTATAAATCTGTAGTGGAGGGAAGGCGGGTAGGGGTCGGCCTAGGAAAGGTTGGAGGGAGGGGTAAAGGAAGTTTTGTGTGCGAGGGGCTTGGACTTCCAGCAAGCATGTGTGAGCGTATTTGATAGGAGTGAATGGAGGCATATGGTTTTAATACTTGACGTGCTGTTGGAGTGTGAGCAAAGTAACATTTATGAAGGATTCAGGAAACCGGCAGGCCGGACTTGAGTTCTGGAGATGGGAAGTACAGTGCCGGCACTCTGAAGGAGGGGTGTTAATGTTGCAGTTTTATAACTGTAGTGTAAAGCACCCTTCTGGCAAGACAGTGATGGAGTGAATGATGATGAAAGTTTTTCTTTTCGGGCCACCCTGCCTTGGTGGGAATCGGCCGATGTGTTAAAAAAAAAAAAAAAAAAAAATATATATATATATATATATATATATATATATATATATATATATATATATATATATATATATATATATATATATATATATATATATGGGCCAAGGATGTTCCTTTCTCTTTCGACTGAACGTGATTAGGCTCAGTTCTGCTCTGCCTCAAGGGATTAGGAACTGGTTATGTGGCAGTGGTGGTAGTTGACTGCAACAATTCACAACTAACCCACAATACCCTGGCTGCAACAATTCACAACTAACCCACAATACCCTGGCTGCAACAATTCACAACTAACCCACAATACCCTGGCTGCAACAATTCACAACTAACCCACAATACCCTGGCTGCAACAATTCACAACTAACCCACAATACCCTGGCTGCAACAATTCACAACTAACCCACAATACCCTGGCTGCAACAATTCACAACTAACCCACAATACCCTGGCTGCAACAATTCACAACTAACCCACAATACCCTGGCTGCAACAATTCACAACTAACCCACAATACCATGGCTGCAACAATTCACAACTAACCCACAATACCCTGGCTGCAACAATTCACAACTAACCCACAATACCCTGGCTGCAACAATTCACAACTAACTCACAATACCCTGGCTGCAACAATTCACAACTAACCCACAATACCCTGACTGCAACAATTCACAACTAACCCATCCAGGTACTGTCACTGGTCACTGTACTGAACAAATGATGCAGGTGTTACCACCCTGACAGGGTGGTAACACCTGCATCACCTGACAGGGTGGTAATACTGGCAGGGTGGTAACACTGGCAGGGTGGTAACACCGACATGGTGATAACACCGACAGGGTGGCAACACTGGCAGGGTGGTAACACCGACAGGGTGGTAGCACTGGCAGGGTGGTAACACCGACAGGGTGGTAACATCGACAGGGTGGCAACACTGGCAGGGTGGTAACACTGACAGGGTGGTAATACTGGCAGGGTGGTAACACTGGCAGGGTGGTAACACTGGCAGGGTGGTAACACCGCCAGGGTGGTAACACCGACAGGGTGGTAACACTGGCAGGGTGGTAACACTGACAGGGTGATAACACTGGCAGGGTGGTTACACTGACAGGGGGGTAACACCGACAGGGTGGTAACACTGACAGGGTGGTAACACCGACAGGGTGGTAACACTGGCAGGGTGGTAACACTGGCAGGGTGGTAACACTGACAGGGTGGTAACACTGACAGGGTGGTAACACTGGCAGGGTGGTAACACTGGCAGGGTGGTAACACTGACAGGGTGGTAACACTGAGAGGGTGGTAACACCGACAGGGTGGTAACACTGACAGGGTGGTAACACTGACAGGGTGGTAACACTGACAGGGTGGTAACACCGACAGGGTAGTAACACTGACAGGGTGGTAACACTGGCAGGGTGGTAACACTGACAGGTTGGTAACACCGACAGGGTGGTAACACCGACAGGGTGGTAACACTGACAGGGTGGTAACACTGGCAGGGTGGTAACACTGACAGGGTGGTAACACTGACAGGGTGGTAACACTGACAGGGTGGTAACACTGATAGGGTGGTAACACTGGCAGGGTGGTAACACCGACAGGGTGGTAACACCGACAGGGTGGTAACACTGACAGGGTGGTAACACTGACAGGGTAGTAACACTGGCAGGGTGGTAACACTGGCAGAGTGGTAACACTGGCAGGGTGGTAACACTGGCAGAGTGGTAACACTAGCGTAACACTAGCAAGGTGGTAACACTAGCAAGGATCCACTAGTTGAATCTATTAACCGGATCAACTGAAATTCAATCATTCATTAGCTAGGAAATTTGAATCCTATCTTATTCAAACTATACCATCTAAGTTTACACTCTCAGTGTATATACACTGAGTGATGTATATCTCAGTGTATATACACTGAGTGATGTATATCTCAGTGTATATACACTGAGTGATGTATATATCAGTGTATATACACTGAGTGATGTATATCTCAGTGTATATACACTGAGTGATGTATATCTCAGTGTATATACACTGAGTGATGTATATCTCAGTGTATATACACTGGTAGTTTACTGGTGGTGTACAGGTGACATGCAGCCTTAATGACCCAACCAACCAACCAGCCTTAATGACCCTCGTATAATAGATAGACTTGAAACCCCATTAACCAACCAACCAACCAGCCTTAATGACCCTCGTGTAGTAGATTGAATCTTAATTAAGCCTACCTTCATGTTGTAGGGCTACTGGCTCCTGAAGGAAGGGTCTTGCCTACTGCAAGAGGTCTTGCTTACTGTAGAAGAAGGTCTTGCTTACTGTAGAAGGTCTTGCTTACTGTAGAAGAAGGTCTTGCTTATTGTAGAAGGTCTTGCTTACTACAGAAAGATTCTTGCCTACGACAGGAGGCCTTGCTTACCGCAGAAGGGGTCTTGCTTACTGCAGGAGTCTAGCCTACTGCAGAAGTCTAGCCTACTGTAGAAGGGGGTCTAGCTTACTGCAGAAGGAATGTTGTAACCTGCTGTAGAAGGCGTCGTGTAACCTGCTGCAGAAGGAATGTTGTAGCCTGCTGCAGAAGGCGTGGTATAGCCTACTGCAGAAGGCGATGTAGTCCGGTTTCAAGGCCACGCACTGAGGGAACTCGAGGGCACTGGGTGTACCAAGTCCGGGTCACTGTAGCAACACCTTCACTTTCAGCCAGTCCTGACTGGCTATGCAACACTGCAACTCTTGTCAATATGGACTGGCCACCGAGATATATGTATCCACGGGAGAAACGTGCCTGTGGAGAGACAGAAACGTGCTTCAAGTGCTCCAGTAATATACACTAAAATTATTGTTTTCGCTTGTAATAGACGTTTTTCAATTTCAAAATCGTTCAAAATGGTTTTCAAAAGTCGTGTTTCAATTTGTCCATGTTTAAAAGAAACGTTGAAATGGGGTAAATGTTGCTTTGTCGACAGAAATGTAGACACAGACACGTCTTAAAGGAGGAGTAGACAGGTAGAGAGAGAGAGAGAGATTTTTTCCACTACGTTTCGGCCTTGGGAGAGCTTTGAGAAAGCTCCTGGATGAGCGAAACGTTGAAGAGAGAACTTGGTCTATCAGTGTGTCTGGTGGACGGAGACGCGAGTTTCGGAATGTTATTACTGAGCTTTACCAGGTCGCAATCAAGCTCTACAAGGGGCGAAACGTTCTTAGCAAAGCTTTCTGACACACACACACACACACACACACACACACACACACACACACAACACACACACACACATACGCACACACACACACACACATACACTCACACACATACACACACACACACATACACACACACACACATACACACACACACACGCACACACACACACATACACACACACACACACACACACACACACACACACACACACACACACACCCGTTCCTTGACGTTCCTCACAGACTACTGCCGTAAGACCGGCCTTACGTTCCTCAAGCTGTTTCTGGCCCGAACTTCAAGGCCGCCAGAGACGGGCTCCGATTGGTTCCTCACCGACCAATGAGAGACGTTCCCCGTGTCCTACAAAGGTCGTTCAGTTGTGATAGTAAGGGTCATTGCTGCCGTATGCAATTTAGTCGATCCAGGCACAGCTTAGAGGCGCCGTGGTTGGCCGTGCCTGGCATACGACTTTCCCTTTCGTCCCCCCCTTGATGCCAGTGAAGGGCTTTTGATCCACGAAACTGGCGATCTCCAGCTCTCAACAGAGGCTAGGTTGAGACTACAGCAAGCGTTCCCCCTCTGGATGTCCACGCTGCTACGCTGGAACAGCAAGGTGGCCTCCCACGGGCCGATGAGTTTAGAACCCGGTTCCTGGTGGAACTGGGCGTGCCTCAGGGTCCAGTGGTCTCTGATCCTACCGGGACATAACTATAACAAGGGCCCGTTCTCACATACACTAAGTTTACATAGTTCCCTATGATCTGCAGCACCGCTCTATTAGGAAAAACATTGTTATTAGTCCTGGGGATTATCTTCACAGGTTTGGTTTCAGACCAGAGCCTCCTAGGATGGAAAGGAAATAATAATAATAATAATAATAATAATAATAATAATAATAATAATAATAATAATGAGTTTGGTAGGGTATGTGAAAGAAGGAAATTAAAAGTGAACTTAGGAAAGAGTAAGGTGATGAGGATAACAAAAAGATTAGGTGATGAAAGATTGGATATCAGATTGGAGGGAGAGAGTATGGAGGAGGTGAATGTGTTCAGATATTTAGGAGTGGATGTGTCAGCAGATGGGTCTATGAAGGATGAGGTAAATCATAGAATTGACAAGAAAAAAAAGGTAAGTGGTGCACTGAGGAGCTTGTGGAGACAAAGAACTTTATCTGTGGAAGCGAAGATGGGAATGTATGAGAGTATAGTTATACCAACACTCTTGTATGGGTGTGAGACATGGATGGTGAATGTTGCAACAAGGAGAAGGCTGGAGGCAATGGAGATGTCATCTCTGAGGGCAATGTGTGGTGTGAATATAATGCAGAGAATCCATAGTTTGGAGATTAGGAGGAGGTGCGGGATTACCAAAACTATTATCCAGATGGCTGAGGAGGGGTTGTTGAGGTGGTTTGGACATGTAGAGAGAATGGAACGAATTAGAATGACTTCGAGAGTGTATAAATCTGTAGTGGAGGGAAGGCGGGGTAGGGATCGGCCTAGGAAATGTTGGAGAGAGGGGGTAAAGGAGGTTTTGTGTGCGAGGGGCTTGGACTTCCAGCAAGCGTGCGTGAGCGTTTTAGATAGGAGTGAATGGAAACAAATGGTTTTTAGGACTTGACGTGCTGTTGGAGTGTGAGCAAGGTAACATTTATGAAGGGATTCAGGGAAACCGGCAGACCGGACTTGAATCCTGGAGATGGGAAGTACAGTGCCTGCACTCTGAAGGAGGGAAGTACAGTGTCTGCACTCTGAAGGAGGGAAGTACAGTGTCTGCACTCTGAAGGAGGGAAGCACAGTGTCTGCACTCTGAAGGAGGGAAGTACAGTGTCTGCACTCTGAAGGAGGGAAGTACAGTGTCTGCACTCTGAAGGAGGGAAGTACAGTGTCTGCACTCTGAAGGAGGGAAGTACAGTGTCTGCACTCTGAAGGAGGGAAGTACAGTGTCTGCACTCTGAAGGAGGGAAGTACAGTGTCTGCACTCTGAAGGAGGGAAGTACAGTGTCTGCACTCTGAAGGAGGGAAGTACAGTGTCTGCACTCTGAAGGAGGGAAGTACAGTGTCTGCACTCTGAAGGAGGGAAGTACAGTGTCTGCACTCTGAAGGAGGGAAGTACAGTGTCTGCACTCTGAAGGAGGAAGTACAGTGCTGCACTCTGAAGGAGGGAGCACAGTGTCTGCACTTGAAGGAGGGAAGTACAGTGTTTTGCACTCTTGAAGGAGGGAAGACAGTGGTCTGCACTTGAAGGAGGAAGCTACAGTGTTGCACTCTGAAGGAAGGGGAATACAGTGTCTGCACTATGAAGGAGGAAGTACAGTGTTGCACTCTGAAGGATGGGAAGTACAGTGTCTGCACTCTGAAGGGAATGGAAGTACAGTGTCTGCACTATGAAGGAGGGAAGTGCAGTGTCTGCACTGAAGGAGGGAAGTACAGTGCTCTGCACTCTGAAGGAGGAAGACAGTGTCTGCACTCTGAAGGAGGGAAGCACAGATTTTGCACCTGAAGGAGGGAAGTCAGTGCTGCACTCTGAAGGAGGAAGTACAGTGTCTGCACTCTGAAGGAGAGGAAGTACAGTGTCTGCACTCTGAAGGAGGGAAGTACAGTGTCTGCACTCTGAAGGAGGGAAGTACAGTGTCTGCACTCTGAAGGAGGGAAGTACAGTGTCTGCACTCTGAAGGAGGGAAGTACAGTGTCTGCACTCTGAAGGAGGGAAGTACAGTGTCTGCACTCTGAAGGAGGAAGTACAGTGTCTGCACTCTGAAGGAGGGAAGTACAGTGTCTGCACTCTGAAGGAGGGAAGTACAGTGTCTGCACTTGAAGGAGGGAAGTACAGTGTCTGCACTCTGAAGGAGGGAAGTACAGTGTCTGCACTCTGAAGGAGGAAGTACAGTGTCTGCACTCTGAAGGAGGGAAGTACAGTGTCTGCACTCTGAAGGAGGGAAGTACAGTGTCTGCACTCTGAAGGAGGGAAGTACAGTGTCTGCACTCTGAAGGAGGGAAGTACAGTGTCTGCACTCTGAAGGAGGGAAGTACAGTGTCTGCACTCTGAAGGAGGGAAGTACAGTGCCTGCACTCTGAAGGAGGGAAGTAAGTGTCTGACTCTGAAGGAGGAAGTACAGTGTCTGCACTCTGAAGGAGGGAAGTACAGTGTCTGCACTCTGAAGGAGGGAAGTACAGTGTCTGCACTCTGAAGGAGGAAGTACAGTGCCTGCACTCTGAAGGAGGGAAGTACAGTGTCTGCACACTGAAGGAGGGAAGTACAGTGTCTGCACTCTGAAGGAGGAAGTACAGTGTCTGCACTCTGAAGAGGGAAGTGGCAGAGTACAGTGTCTGTACTCTGAAGGAGGGAAGTACAGTGTCTGCACTCTGAAGGAGGGAAGTACAGTGTCTGCACTCTGAAGGAGGGAAGTACAGTGCCGGCACTCTGAAGGAGGGAAGTACAGTGTCTGCACTCTGAAGGAGGGAAGTACAGTGCCTGCACTCTGAAGGAGGGAAGTACAGTGCCTGCACTCTGAAGGAGGGAAGTACAGTGCCTGCACTCTGAAGGAGGGAAGTACAGTGCCTGCACTCTGAAGGAGGGAAGTACAGTGCCTGCACTCTGAAGGAGGGAAGTACAGTGGCAGCACCTGAAGGAGGGTGAATGTTGAAAGTTTTATACTGTAGTGCACTGTCTCTGTGAAGACAGTGATGGAGTGAATGATGGTGAAAGATTTTCTTCTTTATCGGGCCACCCCGCCTTGGTGGGACACCCCGCCTTGGTGGACACCCCGCCTTGGTGGGACACCCCGCCTTGGTGGGCCACCCTGCCTTGGTGGGACACCCCGCCTTGGTGGGACACCCGCCTTGGTGGGACACCCGCCTTGGCACCTTGGTGAGACACCCTGCCTTAGTGGGACACCCGCCTTGGTGGGACACCCTGCCTTGGTGGGACACCCTGCCTTGTGGGACACCCCGCCTTGGTGGGACACCCTGCCTTGTGGG
This sequence comes from Cherax destructor, assembly GCA_009830355.1. Lineage (NCBI taxonomy): Eukaryota > Metazoa > Arthropoda > Malacostraca > Decapoda > Parastacidae > Cherax > Cherax destructor. The sequence continues at coordinate 37,030 of WNWK01009099.1, read as the reverse complement.
ACACCCGCTTTGGACACCGCTTGGTGGGACACCCCGCATTGGTGGGACACCCCGCCTTGGTGGGACACCCCGCCTTGGTGGGACACCCCGCCTTGGTGGGACACCCCGCCTTGGTGGGACACCCTGCCTTGGTAGGCCACCCCGCCTTGGTGGGACACCCCGCCTTGGTGGGACACCCCGCCTTGGTGGGACACCCTGCCTTGGTGGGACACCCCGCCTTGGTGGGACACCCCGCCTTGGTGGGACACCCTGCCTTGGTGGGACACCCCGCCTTGGTGGGACACCCCGCCTTGGTGGGACACCCCGCCTTGGTGGGACACCCTGCCTTGGTGGGACACCCTGCCTTGGTGGGACACCCTGCCTTGGTGGGACACCCCGCCTTGGTGGGACACCCTGCCTTAGTGGGACACCCTGCCTTGGTAGGACACCTCGCCTTGGTGGGACACCCCGCCTTGGTGGGACACCCCGCCTTGGTGGGACACCCCGCCTTGGTGGGACACCCCGCCTTGGTGGGACACCCCGCCTTGGTGGGACACCCCGCCTTGGTGGGACACCCCGCCTTGGTGGGACACCGCCGATGTCTTAGTAAATAATAAATAATAATAATGTTTATTTTTAGAGGAATATGATACAACTGTGGTGGGTTGTGGTGGGTTGTGGTGGGTTGTGGTGGGTTGTGGTGGGTTGTGGTGGGTTGTGGTGGGTTGTGGTGGGTTGTGGTAGGTTGTGGTGGGTTGTGGTAGGTTGTGGTGGGTTGTGGTGGGTTGTGGTGGGTTGTGGTGGGTTGTGGTGGGTTGAGGTGGGTTGTGGTGGGTTGTGGTGGGTTGTGGTGGGTTGAGGTGGGTTGTGGTGGGTTGTGGTGGGTTGTGGTGGGTTGTGGTGGGTTGTGGTGGGTTGTGGTGGGTTGTGGTGGGTTGTGGTGGGTTGTGGTGGGTTGTTGGTGGGTTGAGGTGGTTGTGGTGGGTTGTGGTGGGTTGGTGGGTTGAGGTGGGTTGTGGTGGGTTGGAGGTGGGTTGTGGTGGGTTGTGGTGGTTGTGGTGGGTTGTGGTGGGTTGTGGTGGGTTGTGGTGGGTTGAGGTGGGTTGTGGTGGGTTGTGGTGGGTGTGAGGTGGGTTGTGGTGGGTTGTGGGGGTTGTGGTGGGTTGTGGTGGGTTGTGGTGGGTTGTGGTGGGTTGTGGTGGGTTGTGGTGGGTTGTGGTGGGTTGTGGTGGGTTGTGGTGGGTTGTGGTGGGTTGGGTGTGTGGTTGTGGTGGTTGTGGTGGGTTGTGGTGGGTTGTGGTGGGTTGTGGTGGGTTGTGGTGGGTTGTGTGGGTTGTGGTGGGTTGTGGTGGGTTGTGGTGGTTGTGGTGGTTGGGTGGTTGTGGGTTGTGGTGGGTTGTGGTGGTTGTGGTGTGGGTTGTGGTGGTTGTGGTGGGTGTGTGGTGGGTTGTGGTGGGTTGTGGTGGGTGGGTGGGTTGGGTGGGTGGGTGGGTTGTGGTGGGTTGTGGTGGGTTGTGGTGGGTTGTGGTGGGTTGTGGTGGGTTGTGGTGGGTTGTGGTGGGTGTGGTGGTTGTGGTGGGTGTGGGTGGGTTGTGGTGGGTTGTGGTGGTTGTGGTGGGTTGTGGTGGGTTGTGGTGGGTTGTGGTGGGTTGTGGTGGGTTGTGGTGGGTTGGGTGGTTGTGGTGGGTTGTGGTGGGTTGAGGTGGGTTGTGGTGGGTTGTGGTGGGTTGTGGTGGTTTGGTGGTTGGGTGGGTATTGGTGGTTGTGGTGGGTTGTGGTGGGTTGTGGGTTGTGGTGGGTTGTGGTTGGGTTGTGGGTGGTGGTTGTAGGTGGGTTGTGGTGGGTTTGTGGTGGGTTGTGGTGGGTTGGGTGGGTTGTGGTGGGTTGTGTGTGGGTGAGGTGGGTTGTGGTGGGTTGTGGTGGGTTGTGGTGGTTGAGGTGGGTTGTGGTGGGTTGTGGTGGGTTGAGGTGGTTGTGGTGGGTTGTGGTGGGTTGTGGTGGGTGTGGTGGGTTGTGGTGGGTTGTGGTGGGTTGTGGTTTGGTTGTGTGGGTGTGTGGGTGGTGGGTGGGTTGTGTGGGTTGTGGTGGGTTGGGTGGGTTGTGGTGGGTTGTGGTGGGTTGTGGTGGGTTGTGGTGGGTTGAGGTGGGTTGAGGTGGGTTGAGGTGGGTTGTGGTGGGTTGGGTGGGTTGTGGTGGGTTGAGGTGGGTTGAGGTGGTTGTGGTGGGTTGTGGTGGGTTGTGGTGGGTTGGGTGGGTTGTGGTGGTTGGGTGGGTTGTGGTGGTGTGTGGTGGTGGGGTTGTGGTGGTTGTGGTGGTGGTGGGTTGGTGGGTGGGTGGGTTGTGGTGGGTTGAGGTGGTGTGGTGGTTGGGTGGGTTGAGGTGGGTTGTGGTGGGTTGTGGTGGGTTGTGGTGGGTTGAGGTGGGTTGTGGTGGTTGGGTGGGTTGTGGTTGTGGTGGGTGGGTTGAGGTGGGTTGTGGTGGGTTGTGGTGGGTTGAGGTGGGTTGTGGTGGGTTGAGGTGGGTTGTGGTGGGTTGTGGTGGGTTGAGTGGGTTGTGGTAGGTTGAGGTGGGTTGTGGTGGGTTGTGGTGGGTTGAGGTGGGTTGAGGTGGGTTGAGGTGGGTTGAGGTGGGTTGTGGTGGGTTGGGGTGGGTTGGGGTGGGTTGGGGTGGGTTGGTGGTGGGTGGTGTGGTGGGTTGTGGTGGGTTGTGGTGGGTTGAGGTGGGTTGTGGTGGATTGTGGTGGGTTGTGGTGGGTTGTGGTGGGTTGAGGTGGGTTGCGGTGGGTTGTGGTGGGTTGTGGTGGGTTGTGGTGGTTTGTGGTGGGTTGTGGTGGGTTGAGGTGGGTTGTGGTAGATTGAGGTGGGTTGTGGTGGGTTGTGGTGGGTTGTGGTGGGTTGAGGTGGGTTGTGGTGGGTTGTGGTGGGTTGAGGTGGGTTGTGGTGGGTTGTGGAGGGTTGGGGTGGGTTGGGGTGGGTTTGGGTGGGTTTGGGTGGGTTGGGGTGGGTTGTGGTGGGTTGGGGTGGGTTGGGGTGGGTTGTGGTGGGTTGGAGTGAGTTGTGGGTTGGGTGGGTTGGGGTGGGTTATTTGGGTCAGGGAATTGAGTAACAGAGGGTGGTATATACACTGACATATACATCTCTCAGTGTATATACAGTGACATATACACCTCTCAGTGATATACAGTGACATATACACCTCAGTTTATATACATCATATACTCTCAGTGTATATACAGTGACATATACACCTCTCAGTGTATATACAGTGACATATACACCTCTCAGTGTATATACACTGACATATACACCTCTCAGTGTATATACACTGACATATACACCTCTCAGTGTATATACGCTGACATATACACCTCTCAGTGTATATACACTGACATATACACCTCTCAGTGTATATACACTGACATATACACCTCTCAGTGTATATACACTGACATATACATCTCTCAGTGTATATACAGTGACATATACACCTCTCAGTGTATATACAGTGACATATACACCTCTCAGTGTATATACACTGACATATACACCTCTCAGTGTATATACAGTGACATATACACCTCTCAGTGTATATACGCTGACATATACACCTCTCAGTGTATATACACTGACATATACACCTCTCAGTGTATATACACTGACATATACACCTCTCAGTGTATATACGCTGACATATACACCTCTCAGTGTATATACACTGACATATACACCTCTCAGTGTATATACACTGACATATACACCTCTCAGTGTATATACACTGACATACGGGGGAAATACGTGAAAGTATTGAAGGAAAGTTGTCTGAGGAGAACAATGGTGACACAAGTGGCAGGAATTGTAGTGTCAAACTGGTGGTTAGTGAGATTAATCTCACAAGTGGTGCCCCCTGGCTTGGTGGCTAAAGTTCTCGCTTCACACGGCGATTGTCTGGGTTCGATTCCCAGCGAGGGTAGAAATATTGGGCGTGTTTCTTTACACCTGTTGTCCATGTTCAGCCATCGGTAAAATGGGTACCTGGGTGTTAATGGACTGGTGTGGGTCGCATCCTGGGACAAAACTGACCTAATTTGCCCGAAATGCTCTGCATAACAAGCGGCTTTCTATATAGTAGTATGTCATTGGTGTCAGCTATGGTCTGTATAAGTTGTATCATGTACTTGTAGTAAATAAAGATATTATTATATTATGTACTCTTGGGGAAGTTGTTCACTGTAATGCTTCAGTTACCCCTTCAACTGCTCTCTCTCAAAGAATCTTGTCGATAGAGATCTGTACTCGTTTATTTGTGGCTGCAGGGGTCGTTTCACAGCTCCTGGCCCCGTCTCTTCGCTAGTCGCTACACGGTCTACTCCCTGCTCCATGAGCTTTATCAGACCTCTTCTTAAAGCTATGTAGGGATCCTGCCTCCACTGCGTCACTCTCCAGACTTCCACTTCCAGACAACTCTGAAGAAATACTTCCTAACATCCCTGTGACTCATCTGAATCTTCAACTTCCCCTTATTACTGTGACCCCTTGTTGTTGTCTCCCCTTGTTGTTGTCTCCCCTTGTTGTTGTCTCCCCTTGTTGTTGTCTCCCTTGTTGTTGTCTCCCTGTTGTCTCCCTTGTTGTCTCCCTTGTTGTTGTCTCCCCTTGTTGTTGTCTCCCTTGTTGTTGCTCCCTGTTGTTGTCTCCTTGTTGTCTCCCTTGTTGTTGTTTTCCCCTTGTTGTTGTCTCCCCTTGTTGTTGTCTCCCCTTGTTGTTGTCTCCCCTTGTTGTTGTCTCCCCTTGTTGTTGTCTCCCCTTGTTGTTGTCTCCCCTTGTTGTTGTCTCCCCTTGTTGTTGTCTCCCCTTGTTGTTGTCTCCCCTTGTTGTTGTCTCCCCTTGTTGTTGTCTCCCTTGTTGTTGTCTCCCCTTGTTGTTGTCTCCCCTTGTTGTTGTCTCCCTTGTTGTTGTCTCCTTGTTGTTGTCTCCTTGTTGTTGTCTCCCTTGTTGTTGTCTCCCTTGTTGTTGTCTCCCTTGTTGTTGTCTCCCTTGTTGTTGTCTCCCTTGTTGTTGTCTCCCCTTGTTGTTGTCTCCCCTTGTTGTTGTCTCCCCTTGTTGTTGTCTCCCCTTGTTGTTGTCTCCCTTGTTGTTGTCTCCCTTGTTGTTGTCTCCCTTGTTGTTGTCTCCCTTGTTGTTGTCTCCCTTGTTGTTGTCTCCCTTGTTGTGCTGTTTTCTCCCTTGTTGTTGTCTCCCCTTGTTGTTGTCTCCCCTTGTTGTTGTCTCCCCTTGTTGTTGTCTCCCCTTGTTGTTGTCTCCCCTTGTTGTTGTCTCCCCAATGGAAATAAGTCACTCTGTCAGACTTTTTTGGGTTATCCTGGGTTTTCTACACATATGCTGCTATGTATGATAATCTATGTAAATGTATTTGTATATACCTGAATAAACTTACTTACTCCCCTTTTTGCTGTGACCCCTTGTTGCTGTGACCCCTTGTTGCTGTGACCCCTTGTTGCTGTGTCACATCTCTGGAACATCCTGTCTCTGTCCACCTTGTTAATTCCTCTCAGTATTTTATATATCGTTATCATGTTCCCCCCTATCCCTCCTGTCCTCCAGTGTCATTAGGTCGATTTCCCTTAACCTCTCCTCATAGGACATACCCCTTTGCTCTGGAACTAGTCTTGCTGCAAACCTTTGCACTTTCTCTAATTTTTTGACGTGATTGACCAGGCGTGGTTTCTATACTGGTGCTGCATACTCCAGTATGGGCTTGACGTACACGGTGTAGTGTCTTGAACGATTCCTTACTCAGGTGTCAGAACGCTATTCTTAGTTATGTCTGGCGAACATTTGCTGCAGAAGTTATTTGGTTGATGTGTGCCTCAGGAGATGTGCTCGGTGTTATACTCACCCCAAGCACCTTTTTCTTGAGTAAGGTTTGCAGTCTTTGGATTCCTAGCCTGTACTCTGTCTGCGGTCTTCTTTGACCTTCCCCAATCTTCATGACTTTGCACTTGGTGGGGTTAAACTCCAGGAGCCAGTTGTTGGACCAGGCTTGCAGCCTGTCCAGATCCTCTTATAGTCCTGTCTGATCCTCATCCACTTGAATTCTTCGCATTAGCTTCACATCGTCTACAAACAGGGACACTTCTGATCTATCCCTTCCGTCATGTCATTCACATATACCAGAAACAGCACTGGTCCCAGGACTGACCCTTGTGGAACCCCACTCGTCAAAAGCGCCCACGCTGACACTTCGTCACGTACCATCCCTGATCCATGGCAGTGGCTTCCCTGTTATCCCTGCCTGGTCCTCCAGCCTTTGCACTAACCTCCTGTGTGCAACTGTGTCGAAAACCTTCTTACTGTGTGTATGTTGGGGGGGGGGGCTTGCAACACCCGCTGAAAGCCACAATAATGTCCAAGATTAGTATATCCATTGTTATTATGAGAGTGTTCTTTGTGTAAGTAACCACACACACACACACACACACACACACACACACACACACAAAGGGATGTTAGGAAGTATTTCTTTAGCCACAGAGTTGTCAGGAAGTGGAACAATCTGGAGAGTGATGTAGTGGAGGCAGATCCATACATAGCTTTAAGAAAAGGTATGATATAGCTAATGGAGCAGGAAGAGAGGGGACTTAGTAGCGACCAGCGAAGAGGAGGCCCCAGGAGCTGTATGAGGAGAGAGAGAGAGAGAGAGAGAGAGAGAGAGAGAGAGAGAGAGAGAGAGAGAGAGACCACATTAGTGAATGCTACATATGTCAACACACTCTGACATATATCTGGCCTCAAAACAAAAGCTATATTTTTAGTAAGCAAGTAGAGCCTCAGTTTAACTTAGAGTTTAACTAAAAGAAAAGTCTATGTCAGGACACGTCAGCTTATTCAAAGCTTTTTTTCGGGTTAATAACAAACAGATTATTCTCATAGACACAAAAGAAGTATTTCTTCTTTACAAAACCCATTTGTTGTTTGATAATTTACATAAAAACTCAGTTTTATTTATTGGAGGCTTGATTCCCCAGTGAACGACACCCCAGGCTGCCACCCCAGTGAACGACACCCCAGGCTGCCACCCCAGTGAACGACACCCCAGACTACCACCCCAGTGAACGACACCCCAGGCTACCACCCCAGTGAACGATACTCCAGGCTACCACCCCAGTGAACGATACTCCAGGCTACCACCCCAGTGAACGATACTCCAGGCTGCCACCCCAGTGAACGATACTCCAGGCTGCCACCCCAGTGAACGACACCCCAGGCTACCACCCCAGTGAACGACATCCCAGACTACCACCCCAGTGAACGACACACCAGACTACCACCCCAGTGAACGACACCCCAGGCTACCACCCCAGTGAACGATACTCCAGGCTACCACCCCAGTGAACGACACCCCAGGCTACCACCCCAGTGAACGACATCCCAGACTACCACCCCAGTGAACGACACCCCAGACTACCACCCCAGTGAACGACACCCCAGGCTACCACCCCAGTGAACGATACTCCAGGCTGCCACCCCAGTGAACGATACTCCAGGCTGCCACCCCAGTGAACGACACCCCAGGCTACCACCCCAGTGAACGACATCCCAGACTACCACCCCAGTGAACGACACCCCAGGCTACCACCCCAGTGAACGATACTCCAGGCTACCACCCCAGTGAACGACACCCTAGGCTACCACCCCAGTGAACGACACCCCAGGCTACCACCCCAGTGAACGACACCCCAGGCTGCCACCCCAGTGAACGACACCCCAGGCTACCACCCCAGTGAACGACACCCCAGGCTACCACCCCAGTGAACGATACTCCAGGCTACCACCCCAGTGAACGACACCCCAGGCTACCACCCCAGTGAACGACACCCCAGGCTGCCACCCCAGTGAACGACACCCAGGCTACCACCCCAGTGAACGACATCCCAGACTACCACCCCAGTGAACGACACCCCAGACTACCACCCCAGTGAACGACACCCCAGGCTACCACCCCAGTGAACGACACCCCAGGCTACCACCCCAGTGAACGACACCCCAGGCTACCACCCCAGTGAACGACACCCCAGGCTGCCACCCCAGTGAACGACACCCCAGGCTACCACCCCAGTGAACGACACCCCAGGCTGCCACCCCAGTGAACGACATCCCAGACTACCACCCCAGTGAACGACACCCCAGGCTACCACCCCAGTGAACGACGCCCCAGACTACCACCCTAGTGAACGACACCCCAGACTACCACCCCAGTGAACGACGCCCCAGACTACCACCCTAGTGAACGACACCCCAGACTACCACCCCAGTGAACGACGCCCCAGACTACCACCCTAGTGAACGACACACCAGACTACCATCCCAGTGAACGACACACCAGACTACCACCCCAGTGAATGACACCCCAGACTACCACCCCAGTGAACGACACCCCAGACTACCACCCCAGTGAACGACACCCCAGACTACCACCCCAGTGAACGACACCCCAGTCTACCACCCCAGTGAACGACACCCCAGACTGCACTTCCCTCGTTCACTGTTATTATCTGTAATTATATTTAAAGTCTGAAGCCGTGCGGGTTTAGCTGGCGTCGGCTCCCCGCCAGCTAAACTGGTTGCTGGCTTGATCGATTAAGCTGTTAATGGCCGCCCCCAGCACGGTATGCACCACAACCCGGCTAATCAGGAAGTGCTGTGAGGAAACTGTTGATTTGTATCTTGAAGACAGCTAGGAGGAGGTGTTGGAGAGTCGTGGTACCTTTACACTTGTTGAGGTCTGTCTCAGTGTACTCGTCGCACTGGAGGTCTTTTGCACCATCTGCCAAGTCTACTGTGTTCAAGGTTGAGGGACTGATCCCCTCAGCACTACCTTCTAAGGCTGTGGGATGAGACAGAAGAGGTCACAGATTTAATAAACTTCTCACAGACCCTCATCCACCTCTCTCAGTCCTGAGAACCACAACATCAGTTTCACAAAACACTCTTGTCTTACCCACTAAATCACCGTCAACACCTTCACTCCACCGCGGAAACTAAGAGCCAGTTAACGCACCTGAATGCACTCGCAAAAATCAACCCATTAACTACAAACACATTATGGCGTTGCATGGTGCAAACAGTGACCTCCTTGGAGCTAATGGGCAGGGAACAATGCAATCAGAGGTTGATAAGATGCAACAGAAAGCACTGACGTGATTGTTGCTCATTGTTTTGCAAGTTTTCATGGGATAATTGTAGATTTATATCACGACAATCACACAGAACTATAATTGAGTGTTAAAAGTCGTAAGTCGGGAGATTGTGTTGGTGTCAGGGGTACACATGTGCTTGTAAGTACATCTATTTAATTATATCTACGTCAGCACACATATTTACACATGGATAATGAGGAAATATATTATTCGCTACCTGGGTACCACCTGGTGGTACACAGGTGGTGGTAGGTGGCAGCAGACAGGCGGTAATTCTAATTTATAATGAACAAGAGCCCTTCCAAGACATGAAGGCTCCTCACCCAAGACAAGTGAAAGAAGTGCTGGCACTCTGTGTGAGTGCTGGCACTCTGTGTGAGTGCTGGCACTCTGTGTGAGTGCTGGCACTCTGTGTGAGTGCTGGCACTCTGTGTGAGTGCTGGCACTCTGTGTGAGTGCTGGCACTCTGTGTGAGTGCTGGCACTCTGTGAGTGCTGGCACTCTGTGTGAGTGCTGGCACTCAATGTGTGAGTGCTGGCACTCTGTGTGAGTGCTGGCACTCAATGTGTGAGGCAGCCAGTTTAATGTATTCTCTGTCAACACTGAACCCTGACTTCTGAGATATTAACTGAGTGATGGTCAAGCATTCCTTCTCTAAATCACCTGGGAACCACACAGACACATGCACACACCTAGCAAACCTAAGAATAACATTCAGATATATCAATAAGGAATCGTTCAGAACCCTATACACCGTGTATGTTAGGCCTATATTGGAGTATGCAGCACCAGTTTGGAACCCACACCTAGCCAAACATGTAAGGAAATTAGAGAAAGTGCAAAGGTTTGCAACAAGACTAGTCCCGGAGATAAGGGGTATGTCCTACGAGGAGAGGTTAAGGGAAATCAACCTGACGATACTGGGGGACAGGAGAGATAGGAGGGATATGATAACGACATATAAAATACTGAGAGGAATTGACAAGGTGGATAAGGACAGGATGTTCCAGAGATGTGACACAATAACAAGGGGTCCCAGCAACAGGGAAACAACAAGGGGTAACAACTGGAAGTTGAAGACTCAGATGAATCACAGGGATGTTAGGAAGTATTTATTCAATCACAGAGTTGTCGGGAAGTGGAACAATCTGGAGAATGATGTAGTGGAGGCAGGATCCATACATAGCTTTAAGAAGAGGTATGATAAAGCTCATGGAGCAGGAAATGACCTAGTAGCGACCAGTGAAGAGACGGGTCCAGGAGCTATATATATATATATAGCTATATATATATAGCTGCCCCTAATGCCATGGCATGCCAGTGGCTCTCCTTGCATTACAGTTTTATAATTGTAACTACCAATAACAATGTATACTTGTAACTTGCAACGAAATAAAAATATTATTATTATTATTATTATTATTATTATTATTATTATTATTATTATTATTAATTAATATTATTATTATTATTATGCCCAGTCTATGTGGCATTTGTGTGGCCGAGTGGTCTAGAGCGCTGCCTAGGAATCTTGTCCGTCCCATAAGCAGTATCGAGTCCTGGTGACTGCGATTTTTCTCTGTATATACCCGCTTGTTTCTGCGTGGTGCATTTGTAAGAACATAAGAAAGAAGGAACACTGCAGCAGGCCTACTGGCCCATGCGAGGCAGATCCAAGTCTCCAACAGGCTTAAGCCAATGCCCCGACCCAGCCAGGTCAGGTTACATTCACTTAAGGAAGGAGCACGGCATCTGACCTAGTAGCACAAGCTAGTCAGGACCAACTCACACCCACCTGCACCCACTCCTATATTTATCTAGCCTATTTTTAAAACTACACAACGTCTTAGCTTCTATGACGGTACTCGGGAGTTTGTTCCACTCATCCACAACTCTATTACCAAACCAGTGCTTTCCTATATCCTTCCTGAATCTGAACTTTTCCAACTTGAAACCATTGCTGCGAGTCCTGTCTTGGCTGGATATTTTCAGCACGCTATTTAAATCCCCTTTATTTATTCCTGTTTTCCATTTATACACCTCAATCATATACCCCCTAATTCTACGCCTTTCTAGAGAGTGCAGATTCAAGGCCCTCAGTCTATCCTCATAGGGAAGATTTCTGATACATGGGATCAACTTTGCCATCCTCCTCTGTACGTTTTCCAGTGCATTTATATCCATTCTGTAATACGGTGACCAGAACTGTGCAGCATAATCTAAATGAGGCCTAACCAAAGATATATAGAATTGAAGAACAACCTGAGGACTTCTATTATTTATACTTCTTGATATGAAGCCAAGGATTCTGTTAGCTTTATTGCGAACACTTATATCCTGTTGTCTTGGTTTCAGATTACTACTAACCAGAACTCCTAAATCCTTCTCGCAATCACAAGTATTAAGATCTACATTATTCAGTTTATATGTGGCATGGTTATTGTCCTGCCCAGCATTTAGAACTTTCCATTTGTCTACATTAAACTGCATCTGCCACTTCTCCGACCACTGCATCAGTCTATTCAAATCTTCCTGGAGTGCTCTAATGTCCTCATTAGAATGAATTGGACGGCCTATTTTGGTGTCATCAGCAAATTTGCTTATGTTGCTATTTATTCCCTCATCTATGTCGTTTATGTAAATTGTAAACAACAGGGGGCCCAAAACTGACCCCGGTGGAACACCGCTTGAGACGTGCCCCCATTCTGATTTCTCTCCATTTATGCAAACTCTCTGCCGCCTATTTGTCAACCATGCCTCTACCCAGGAAAAAAATTATCCTATTCCGTGTGCCTTAAGTTTCCCCAGTAGCCTCTGATGTGGGACTCTATCGAAAGCCTTACTGAAGTCCATATACACAATATCATATTCATTACCATAAGAACATAAGAAAGGAGGAACACTGCAGCAGGCCTGTTGGCCCATACTAGGCAAGTCCTTCACAATCCGTCCCACTAACAGAATATTTGCTCAACCCAATTTTCAATGCTACCCAAAAAATAAGCTTTGACAATTCTACCCACTCATGGGCGAGTCCCACTCAAATCCAACCCCTCTCACTCATGAATTTATCCAACCTAAATTTGAAACTACCCAAGGTCCTAGCTTCAATAACCCTACTAGGCAGACTGTTCCACTCATCAACTACCCTATTTCCAAACCAATACTTTCCTATATCCTTTCTAAATCTAAACTTATCTAACTTGAATCCATTATTGCGGGTTCTCTCTTGGAGAGATATCTTCAAGACCTTATTTATATCCCCTTTGTTAATACCCATTTTCCACTTGTATACCTCGATCATGTCTCCCCTCATTCTACGTCTTACAAGTGAATGTAATTTAAGGGTCTTCAATCTTTCTTCGTAAGGAAGATTTCTAATGCTATATATTAATTTAGTCATTCTACGCTGAATGTTTTCTAACGAATTTATGTCCATTCTGTAATATGGAGACCAAAACTGAGCTGCGTAATCTAGGTGAGGCCTTACTAATGATGTATAAAGCTGTAATATAACCTCTGGACTTCTGTTGCTAACACTTCTTGATATAAATCCCAGTAATCTATTTGCCTTATTACGTACGCTTAGGCATTGCTGTCTTGGTTTAAGGTTGCTGCTTACCATCACCCCCAAGTCCTTCTCGCAATCTGTATGGCTAAGTTCTACGTTGTTTAACTTATAAGTGCTTGGGTTATGGACACTCCCGAGCTTCAGAACCTTGCATTTATCTACATTGAATTGCATCTGCCACTTTTCTGACCACGAATTAAGTTTGTCTAAATCTTCCTGAAGTTCTATGACTTCTATGTTTGAATCAATTATCCTACCTATCTTCGTGTCGTCGGCGAATTTGCTCATATCACTAGTAATTCCCTCGTCAAGGTCATTGATATATATTATAAATAACAATGGGCCTAAGACTGATCCCTGTGGAACACCACTTGTTACAAGTCCCCATTCGGATTTAACCCTATTTATGCACACTCTCTGCTTCCTATTGGTGAGCCATGACTCGATCCATGACAGCACTTTTCGCCCAATGCCATGAGCTGCCACTTTCTTTAACAGTCTCTGGTGCAGTACTCTATCAAAAGCCTTACTAAAGTCTAAATAAACAATATCAAATTCTTTATCGTGATCAACGGCCTCAAAAGCTTTACTGAAGAAGGTTAATAAATTAGATAGGCAGGAACGGCCCCTCGTGAATCCATGCTGAGTATCATTAATCAAATTATGGTTATCTAGATGGCTTCTAATAATATCAGCTATAATTGACTCTCCTCAAACACCTTATTGAAAAAAGTTAGTAAATTCGTAAGACAGGAACGCCCCTTAGTAAAACCGTGTTGAGATTCATTAATCAATTTATGCTTTTCAAGATGGCTACGAATTGCCTCGGCAATTGTTGATTCCATCAATTTACCAACTATGGAGATAAGGCTTATTGGTCTATAGTTCGAAGCTAAGGACCTGTCACCTGCCTTGTAAATAGGTATTACATTTGCCCTTTTCCACTTGTCTGGCACTATGCCAGTTTGTAGTGATATATTGAAAAGCTTTGCCAAAGGTTTGCTAAGTTCCTCTTTACATTCATTTAAAACTCTTGCAAACAGTTCATCAGGGCCTGGGGATTTGTTAGGTTTTAATTTCTCTATTTGTCTGAGGATCATGTCACTAGTTACCCCAATCGAGCATAGTCTATTATCTTCCTGTTTTACATAATTTATTATTTCTGGAATTCCGCTAGTATCTTCCTGAGTAAAAACTGAGAGGAAGTAAGTGTTGAAAAATTCACACATATCCTTATCACTATCTTGTCCCTAATCTTACTTCTGTATACCTGAAAGAACCCTTTTGGGTTAGTCTTCGAATCCCTTGCGACCTTAGCCTCATAATCCCTTTTTGCTTTCCTTATTCTTTTTTTTATTTATCTCTTTAATTGAAAATATTGATTTCTGATCTGTTCATTCCCTCTTTTGATACGCCTATATATGCCTCTCTTTTGACCAATGAGATGTTTTAATATATTGTTCATCCATTTAGGATCATTTTTATTAGATCTAATTTCCCTACTCGGAACAAAAGTTGTCTGGGCAGCTCGAACTATGCTCTGGAAAAGTCATATTGGCAACCAAAACCACCTACCTGACCCATAGTCAGGTCATCCCAATTTAGCCCACCTAGGTAATTTCTCAGCCCCATGAAGTCGGCTAAGCGAAAGTCTGGAACAGGGACTTGATTACAGTTACCTGGGTAATTCCATGATATATTGAAACTAAGTGATTTGTGATCTCTTTCCCCAAGCTCTTCATTAACCTCAAGATAATTAATTAGTGATTCTTTGTTGGCAAGAACCAAATCAAGCAAGTTGCTACCTCTAGTTGGTTCTGTCACAAACTGTTTTAAAAAACAATCCTGAACCGTATCAAGAAAGTCACTAGACTCAAGATTACCTGTCACATTATTCCAATCAATTTGTCTAAAGTTAAAATCTCCCATTAACACAACATTTTCATATCTAGACGCCTTATGAATTTCGTCCCATAGCAGCTTACTGCGCTCCCTATCCAAAATTAATTTTTCACGACCCTCGAGAAACTGTAGCCAAACAGATTCTGTGTCCGATGTTTCTAATCTTATATCTTGTCTAACACAACAATTTAAATTATCTCTGACATATATCGCCACTCCACCACCCTTCCTGTTGACCCTATCAGTGTGGAATAGTTTGTAACCCTGTATGTTGCACTCGGAAGGCATTTCTCTATCTTTCAGGTTGAACCAGTCTGTTATAGCAATAATATCTATATTACCTGCACTTGCAAGTAATCTTAGCTCATCTATCTTATTTCTTAGACTCCTACTATTTGTATAGTAAACCTTAAGGGAGCTAGTCACTCGTTGCCCTCTACTATCTCTCTTTGTTTGTTGATCAATTGCTTTGCCTTTACTAGCAACTTTATTTTGAATATTGTCTTTTAAACATATCCCTGTGGTATCCTGGTAATATCTGCTGTTTCCAGGCCTAATACTACAGCCTGATTGTTTCCCACAAACACCCATACCTCTATAATCTATCAGTTTAAAGTCCTAGACAAGTCTCCAATGACCCCCTCAATCGAATCGGCTAATGCAACCACTCCAGCCCCAGAGAGATGAACCCCATCCCTTGCATACATATCACGTTTGCCATAGAATTTGTCCCAGTTATCAATGAATGGAATTGCAAGTTCCTTGCAGTAGCTGTCTATACCAATTGCCCTAGACATCCATTCATTGTCCACTCCCTTTCTAGGCAAAATGCTACATATGATTAGGATCCCTCCCTTAGACCTAACTACTTCTATGGCTGACCTATACTTATCTAGTAGCTCCTGTCTTCTGCCCTTCCCAATGTCATTACCACCAGCACTAAGACAGATAATAGGCTTGTTCCCATTATCTGACATAATATTATCCAACCTGCTGACTATGTCACCAACACCAGCTCCTGGGAGGCACACCCTCTGTCTGACCTTCCTGTCTCTGTTACAAAAAGCACATACATACATATATATATAATTTGTAAAATTCATGGTATATAAGATAGTTTTATAAGAAAATTGACTTACTCAGCGATATTGTGGGTCAAAGGTCAAGTGTTTTAAGGGTCAAAGGTGAGTATTGTGGATGGTGCTCTAGTGTGGAGGAGTCATGGTGACTCGGGTATATTGTTGAGCCAATACCCAGTCATTGATGACTTACACTTCCTGACACTCATTAGTGGTGAGGGTTGGTGGTGAGAAGGACCTGCCTAGCATGGGCCAGTAGGTCTGCTGCAGTGCTCCAGCTTCCTGCAGATTCCATGCTCACTCCTAGGTCCTTTTAAGTGAGGCCTACAGATTGTTCCCCGAGACTGTACTCCGTATCTGGTCTCCTTGACCCATTGTCCAGTCTTCATGACGTTGTATTAACTGGGGGTTGAATTCAAGCAGCCACTTATGTGGATACTCCTACTCTATGTGGTTACAGGGGTCGATTCATAGCTCCTGACCCCGCCTGTGTGTGTGTGTGTATGAAACATACACACTTACATAACTCACCACAACGTATTTCCGCCGTCATAAAAACCTTTTACTTGAAGTTGATAGTTGAAAGTCTTCAACAATTATATTATTAAAATAATAATAATATTAATAATAATAATTATAATGGTGAAAACTAAACTAAGGTGATATTTTTTTTTAAGACTAACCTTAAGAATAGCAACAAAAGCAAAGTATCACGAAAAACAAAAGCAACCACAGCAACAAAAGTAACAAGAACAAAAGCAGCAATAATAGCAACAAAAGTAACAATAGCAACAACAAACGTAACCATTGTAAAAAGTAACAATAGCAACAATAAAAGTAACAATAGCAACAATAAAAGTAACAATAGCAACAATAAAAGTAACAATAGCAACAATAAAAGTAACAATAGCAACAACAAAAGTAACAATAACAACAAAAGTAACAATAACAACAAAAGTAACAATAGCAACAACAAAGGAAACAATAGCAACAACAAAGGTAACAATAGCAACAACAAAGGTAACAATAGCAACAACAAAGGTAACAATAGCAACAACAAAGGTAACAATAGCAACAACAAAGGTAATAATAGCAACAACAAAAGTAATAATAGTAACAACAAAGGTAACAACAACAAAAGTAACAGCAACAACACAATAGCAACAACAAAAGTAACATCAACAAAACAATAGCAACAACAAAAGTAACAACAAAACAATAGCAACAACAAAAGTAACAATAGAAACAACAAAAGTA
Source organism: Cherax destructor (assembly GCA_009830355.1). Lineage (NCBI taxonomy): Eukaryota > Metazoa > Arthropoda > Malacostraca > Decapoda > Parastacidae > Cherax > Cherax destructor. The sequence continues at coordinate 20,049 of WNWK01009099.1, read as the reverse complement.
TCATGAAAAAGAAAAGCAACCACAGGAAAAAAAGTAGCAACAATAGCAACAAGAACAAAAGCAACATGAGCACAGGAAAAACTAAAGCAATTACAACAAAAGCAACAGCAACAATAGCAAGAAAAACAATAGCAACAACAGCAAAAAAAAGAGCAGTAATAGCAACAACAAAAGTAACATAAGCAACAAAGGCAACAACAAAAGTAACATAAGCAACAGCAACAACAAAAACAGCAACAATAGCAACAAAAACAGCAACAATAGCAACAACAAAAAAAGCAGTAATAGCAACAACAAAAACAGCAGTAATAGCAACAACAAAAAGAACAGTAATAGCAACAACAAAAAGAGCAGTAATAGCAACAACAAAAAGAGCAGTAATAGCAACAACAAAAGTAACATAAGCAACAACAACAAAGAGCAGTAATAGCAACAACAAAGTAACATAAACAACAGCAACAACAAAGTAACATAAACAACAGCAACAACAAAAGCAACGGCAAGCAACCGCCAAAACAATTACCGACCACAACACGAAATTATTAACATTAAGTCCCAAATAAGTTAGGAAACAAGACTAACAAAAGCTCCGGAACAACAACAACAGCCTGACTCCCTAATTAGTATCCCCATCAATAATAATAATTGATTATTGGATTAATTGGGGATTTTTTTTTTTTTTTTTGGGGGGGGGTAATTAATGACTGAGAGTGGGTAATTATTCTATGTAATTGAGTCTCCACCTGGTAATTGTTGTGGTGGGGGGAGGGTAGTGGAGGGAAGGGGTATGGAGAGGGAAGGGGTATGGAGAGGGAAGGGGTATGGAGAGGGAAGTGGTATGGAGAGGGAAGGGGTATGGAGAGGGAAGGGGTATGGAGAGGAAGAGGTATGGAGAGGGAAGAGGTATGGAGAGGGAAGGGGTATGGAGAGGAAAGGGGTATGGAGAGGGAAGGGGTATGGAGGGAAGAGGTATGTAGAGGGAAGGGGTATGTAGAGGGAAGGGTATGTAGAGGAAGGGGTATGGAGAGGAAGGGTATGGAGAGGAAAGGGGTATGGAGAGGAAGGGTATGGAGAGGGAAGGGTATGGAGAGGGAAGGGTATGGAGAGGAGAAGAGGTAAGAGAGGAAGAGGTAAGGGTATGGAGAGGAAGGGTATGGAGAGGGAAGGTATGGAGAGGAAGGGATGGAGAGGGAGGGGTATGGAGAGGAGGAGAGAGGAAGGATGGAGGAGGGGTATGGAGGGAAGGGTATGGAGAGGAAGGGTATGGAGAGGAAGGGTATGGAGGGAAGAGGTATGGAGAGGAAGAGGTATGGAGAGGAAGGGTATGAGAGGAAGGGGTATGAGAGGGAAGGGGTATGGAGGGAAGAGGTATGAGAGGGAAGGGATGTAGAGGAAGGGTATGGAGAGGAAGGGTATGGAGAGGAAGAGGTATGGAGAGGGAAGGGGTATGGAGAGGGAAGGGTATGGAGAGGTAAGGGTATGGAGGAAGGGGATGAAGAGAGAAGGGTATGGAGAGGAAGAGGTATGGAGAGGGAAGGGATGGAAAGGGATGGAAGGGAAGTATGGAGGAAGGGGTATGGAGGGAAGAGGTATGGAGGAAAGAGGTATGGAGAGGGAAGGGATGGAGAGGAAAGGGGTATGGAGAGGGAAGGGGTATGGAGAGGAAGGGTATGGAGGGAAGAGGTATGTAGAGAAGGGTATGGAGAGGGAAGGGTATGGAGAGGAAGGGTATGGAGAGGAAGGGATGGAGAGGAAGAGGTATGGAGAGGGAAGGGATGGAGAGGAAGGGGTATGGAGAGGGAAGGGGTATGGAGAGGGAAGGGTATGGAGAGGGAAGGGGTATGGAGAGGAAGGGTATGGAGAGGAAGGGGGATGGAGAGGAAGGGGTATGGAGAGGGAAGGGTATGGAGAGGGAAGGGTATGGAGAGGAAGGGTATGGAGAGGGAAGGGTATGGAGAGGGAAGGGTATGGAGAGGAAGGGATGAAAGAGGAAGGGGTATGGAGAGGAAGGGTATGGAGAGGGAAGGGGTATGGAGAGGGAAGGGGTATGGAGAGGAAGGGTATGGAGAGGGAAGGGGTATGGAGAGGGAAGGGTATGGAGAGGAAGGGTATGGAGGAAAAGGGGTATGGAGAGGGAAGGAGTATGGAGAGGAAGGGTATGGAGAGGGAAGGCATGGAGAGGAAGGGATGGAGAGGGAAGGGTATGGAGAGGAAGGTATGGAGAGGGGAAGGTATGGAAGAGGGAAGGGATGGAGAGGGGAAAAGGGGGATGGAGAGGGAAGGAGTATGGAGGAAGGAGTATGGAGGGAAGAGGCATGGAGGGAAGAGGTATGAGAGGGAAAGGGTATGGAGAGGGAAGGGGTATGGAGAGGGAAGGGGTATGGAGAGGGAAGAGGTATGGAGAGGAAAGGGGTATGGAGAGGGAAGGGGTATGGAGAAGGAAGGGGTATGGAGAGGGAAGAGGGGTATGGAGAGGGAAGAGGGGTTGAGAGAGGGAAGAGGGGTTGAGAGAGGGGAGAGAGGAGAGGGGTGGTGGTGGAGGTGGAAGAGGAATAGGAATAATAGGAATAGAAGGAATAGGAGAGGGTGGTACATTAACAACGTACGGACCAGGTATAATATTTTGAGGACAAAAATATAAAAAATATCAATATATGTCATTATCTTTATTAAGTTTATCAAAAACAAATTCAGATCAGATGAAAAAAGTGACTTAATTACATAAAATATATTATTATAATGATAATTAAGCGCTAAACCCACAAGAGGCCATACAGCGCTGCACACAAAATGTAAAATTGTACCATACCGGCGAGACAGTGATGGAGCGAGTGATAGTGGAAGTGTTTCTTCTTTTTTCGGGGTCACACTGCCTCGGCGGGAGGCGCCCGGCTTTGGAAAAAAAAAAAAATACCACAAATACGGTAAAAATACATTTTTTTTATGTTCATGATGACCCATACGGGTTTAGTGAATGTTTTAATAATAATAATAATACATATTGTATCATTATTTAAAAAAAAAAAACCTAAAAGGGTCGCAGAGCAACAGGGGAATAGGACGAGGAAGGTGGCTCCAACCCCTCAGATCAAGAGCCCTTCACTGGCAACTAGCCGACCCCTTGAAAGGAATCAATTAAAAATATTTTAAGTATTAGTAATCAAAACTATTGAATTATAAACATATAGTATATACTAGTATACTGTATATATAAACAAGAAACAAACTAATGGATGTCCTTACAAATTATTTCTATATGGATATGTACATTAAATAATACAATACTGTATAAATCTGTAACGTACTGAAGTTTTTGTAGCAATTACCATTAAAAAACATATTTTTTCTGTCTATAAAACAAACATTTTGTCTACAAAACATTATTTTCTGTCTACAAAACATTTTTTGTCTACAAAACATTATTTTCTGTCTACAAAACATTGTCTACAAAACATTTTTGTCTACAAAACATTTTTGTCTACAAAACATTTTGTCTACAAAACATTATTTTGTTTACAAAACATTTTTTGTCTACAAAACATATTTTTCTCTGACTTATTCCAAAGGTAATGAGACCAAAAGTACGAAATTTGACAGAAAACTCACAGAATTACAATTTATGCATCGGTGATTTCACCCACTTTGAGTCCTATTTTAAGCCAATTCCATTGCTCCATTGGACTAAATTCTTAGCGATAAAACAATGGAATGTGTTGTGAGGAGGTAGTGAGGGTTACAACCATTAGACACTTAATATTTTTATAAAACACTGTACTGATAAAATAAGACATGTGCAACACATAGTGGTTTCATCAGTCCAATACAAAGAAGAAGAATAGTGAAGAGCAGAAGGAGATTGAAGTAATCAGTCCATTGATCATATCAAGATTGATAAACTGATTACATCGACTCCAGGCTGAGGGACTGATTACCTCATTCTTCTTGTGATTTTTTCTATTCTTCGTATTGGACTGATGAAGCCACTGTGTGGTGAAACATTTCCACAATACAGATACCAAAGTGTTGCACAAGTGTCTAATTTATCAACTTGTCAGTTCTCTGAGGCATTTATCTACAACAATCTAAATACTGTAGATGGAACACCACAAGTTGAGCTCTGTTTCTGTAGCTACAAATATGTAATTGCAAAAAGAAATTGCATGCTACAGTGCAGTGAGCTCTCTTATAAAGCTCCTCTATATAGCACAATTTTCTTAAATGCAATTGAAAACTTAAATTCAAAATTTAATAGCACATGGACAGGGTTTCACAAGTACATGATATTCAATTTTCGATACACTTTTTCAAGACATTTACAAAAAAACTGCATTATACAGAGCCAGATCAACCAGGCTGTGATGGATATGTGGGTCAGGGTGGCCACCATATGTAGGTCCACCAGCAGCAACACCTGGTTGACCAGGCAAGCACCTGATGAGCCTGGCCCATGACCAGGCTCCAGGAGTAAAAAAAAAAACTTGGAATTTATCAAAAGTATATCAAAGGTACAGAGGAGCTTTACAACAGAGCTGACTGTAGTTCCATAAACTGTACACATGTTCTGTTTTATTTTATTCATGGAGAAAAAAAAAAAACTGTCATCAAAACTAGTGCCGAACACCCACTCGCAGGCTGAGGGACTGATTACCCCATCTTCTACTTCTTTGATCTTCGGTACTGTACCGATGAAGCTACTGGTGGACAAAGCGTCTACAGGATAAAGATACAGACATGTTGCACCAGTGTCTAATTCATTAAGCCTCTGCTATAACCAGCTCAAGGAGGTACAGGAGAGCCCCACTTATACAGCAGGTTAGGTTCTGGGCTACTGTAGGGCCCCATTTATACAGTAGGTTAGGTTCTGGGCTACTGTAGGGCCCCACTTATACAACAGGTTAGGTTCTGGGCTACTGTAGGGCCACGCTTATACATCAGGTTAGGTTCGGGGCTACTGTATCTTTCAATGCTAATTCTCCCTAACAACCTCCATTTAAGGTACTGCAATGTTCCTACAAAATCAATCTTAAATATTTCAATTGCTCTTTTAGTGTTAAAATTCTCGACAAATGATTTGGTAGGTGAGTACGAGAGATTGCAAAGGCTTTCTTATGGAACGATGATTCACCAAAAATCAATTGAATCATGAACATAAAACATGACAGTGGTGAGTGTGTAAGGTCCCAGGTGTCAGGTGGTGAGTGTGTAAGGTCCCAGGTGTCAGGTGGTGACTGTGTAAGGTCCCAGGTGTCAGGTGGTGAATGTGTAAGGACCCAGGTGTCAGGTGGCGAGTATATAAGGACCCAGGCGTCAAGTGGTGAGATTGTAAAAAATTGCGATAACATAAAAACACCTGCCAGCCTAAACAACACCTGCGTTCACAATCATAACATGCCCATCTCTTGACTTTGGACAGAGGAACTCTTCTATTTTATAAAAAGAGTAAGATCAAATGTAGATTCTTCGAATCATCATTCATTAAATTTTCTAAGACGATTTAACGAAACAGTGGAATTTTTACTTTATATAAGTAGTGTGTAAAGGTAGAAAGTTAAAAGTGAACATAGATAAGAGTAAGGTGATGAGGGTATCAAACGATTTAAATAAAGAAAAATTGGATATCACATTGGAGAGAGGGATTATGGAAGAAGTAAATGTTTTTAGATATTTGGGAGTTGATGTGTCAGCGGATGGGTTTATGAAGGATGAGGTTAACCATAGAATTGATGAAGGAAAAAAGGTGAGTGGTGCATTGAGGTATCTGTGGAGACAAAAATCGTTATCCATGGAGGCAAAGAAGGGAATGTACGAAAGTATAGTGGTACCAACACTCTTATATGGGTGTGAAACATGGGCTGCAAATGCTGCAGCGAGGAGGAGGCTGGAGGCAGTGGAGATGTCCTGTCTAAGGGCAATGTGTGGTGTAAATATTATGCAGAAAATTCGGAATGTGGAAATTAGGAGAAGGTGTGGAGTTACTAAAAGTATTTGTCAGAGGGCTGAAGAGGGGTTGTTGAGGTGGTTTGGTCATTTAGAGAGAATGGATCAAAGTAGAATGACTTGGAGAGAGTATAAATCTGTAGGGGAAGGAAGGCGGGGTAGGGGTCGTCCTAGAAAAGGTTGGAGGGAAGGGGTAAAGGAGGTTTTGTGGGCGAGGGGCTTGGACTTCCAGCAAGCATGTGTGAGCGTGTTAGATAGGAGTGAATGGAGACGAATGGTTTGTGGGACATGACGATCTGTTGGAGTGTGAGCAGGGTAACATTTTGTGAATGGATTCAGGGAAACCAGTTAAATTGATTTAGTTGGACTTGAGTCCTGGAAATGGGAAGTACAATGCCTGCACTTTAAAGGAGGGGTCTGAGATAGTGACAGCTGGGAGGGACTATTCTCAGCTGTCGTATCTGAGCTCCTCTGCAAAGACAGTGATTATGTATGAGTGTGGTGAAAGTGTTGAATGATGATGAAAGTATTTTCTTTTTGGGGATTTTCTTTCTTTTTGGGTCACCCTGCCTCAGTGGGAGATGGCCGACTTGTTGAAAAAAAAAAAAAAAATAAGTAGCATGATGATGATGATGAAAGTATTTTCTTTTTGGGGATTTTCTTTCTTTTTGGGTCACCCTGAGTCGGTGGGAGACAGCCAACTCGTTGAAAAAAAAAAAAGTAGCATACGCCAGGACTATGAAGTGCTCTCCTGCTTCTCAGATATTAACGACTCAACACATGACATCTGGATGTCACACAGTCAACACGTGACATCTGAATGTTTCAGTCAACACGTGACATCTGGATGTCGCACAGTCAACATGTGACATCTGGATGTCGCAGTCAACACCTGACATCTTGGACATAAAAAAGGAGGAGCACTGCAGCAGGCCTACTGGCCCATACAAGGCAGGTCCTTCTCAAAACCAACCAATCCTACCCACCCATTTGTCCAACTATTTCCCAAAGCATCTGACTTCCAGATATACTACTATATAAGTTACGATTTTGTTATATTTTATGTACTTGACACAGCCAGTTTATGGTGAACCGTTGTATATAAAACACTCTGCACTCACTGTGTCACTGTAGGAGCTCCGGCATTTTTCTGAAATGATTTGGAACGGCTAAGCGGTTTTACAACAAATTTATCTAATAATACACAAAAGTGTCGGATATTTATTCTGTGGAATAAAAGTCAAAATACCATGGCTGGAGCAATTTTACTAACCCAGAATTTTTTTTATGTTATGGTCTACAGTGGTTTAGAAAGACAAGTGAGCAAATACTGGGGCCTTTATCAAGGTCCCAGTGGTACCCCAAGTTTCGTACTTTATTTGTTCCAGAAGGCTGTTCGAGTGCCGTTACCGAACAAATTTGTTCCCATAAGGAATACGTAATGTAAATTAGATTAGTCCATTTCAGACCCCCAAAAATACACTTACAAAACCACTTACAATAATACACTTACATAATTGTTTGAGTTGGGAGCAGTATGAAACTCGGGGTACCACTGTAAATACAGCTTCTCCTCACTTAGTGACATACATACTCATTTACCGACAGCTCGGACTTACGACGGGCTCTCTGACCAGTATGCGAGTTTCGGCCACCCCAAGTATCAGCCGCTTTTTTCAGCCTAATTTTGCCCCGACTTTCAGCCATTGGCCCGAGTTTTGGCTGGCGTACCAGATCTGTCCGCCTCCACGCGCAAGCGTCGTGAGCCAGTTTAGCTTTGTTTATCCTTGAGTGAACATTACCCTGCATGCTCATCCAAACATTTCACAATAAATTCATTGTGTTAAGTGCTTATTTATTGATTGTTACTGTGAAATAAGCCACCATGGGCCCAAAGACACTTCCTAGTGGCAGCCCTTTGGTAAAGAAAGTGAGAAACACCATAGAAGTGAAGAAAGAAATTATAGAAAAATACGAGTGGCGTACGTGTGGGCGAGCTTGTCAGGATGTGCAAAAACAAATCAACAATCACTTCTATCCTGGTGAAGAGAAAAGAAATCAAGGAAGCTGATGTTGCGAGGCAATGGAGGCAGTGGTAGAGGCAGGCAGTGGTAGAGGCAGGCAGTGGTAGAGTAAACAAGATTAAATGAATAAATGAGAGTGTAGAAGGTTCGCGAGTTTTGTAAACAAACCAGTTATTGTTGCTGTTACCAGCATGGACACGAATGGAATATGTTCACTCCGTGAAGCCGACTGGAAAAACATCTCATATTTATGTTAATTTATGTTACATAGCATGTTTATTATATAATTTTGAAAAAAAATATCATAAATGGATTAAGCAAAATGTCTATATTAACGTTTTATATGCCTCAGAGTGATTATTATTGTGTTATTATTATTGTTATTAATATGGCATCTTCAAGACTAATAACGCACTCTTAGTGATTTTAATGTGTTCCTGCACACCAGCAAAGGTGCAAGTTGTGAAGTTTAAAGCAGTTAAGTTCAGTGACAAACTGTAGCATTACGTGTAGCATTAAGAGTGTAGCGATTAAGCGATAGAAAAAGGACGAAACGAAATAAACTCCTGACAGCATAAGCCGCTCTGCCTATCTTCTGCAAGTTCATTTGTACATTATGGTTTTCTTATGAAAGAAGTGATCTAATGCAGTTAGCATTACAAACTCCATTTTCTCTTATACTAACGCATCTGGAGAAGGAAAGAATGGGAAGATGTTTTCATAGCTGGAGCAAGAATGCCCGCCACCACTGTCCTCCCCCGCCACCACATTCATAATGACATACATATTTTATTAATTCTAGAGTGTATATCAGGTTTTTATGTTATTTATATTGTTTATTATGTCATATTAGATGAACTGTGATAGATAAATAAGCCATAGAGTTTATAATATCGTCATATTGAAGTACTATTTTGTCATGCCTCTTGACAGCAGGAACGAATTAATTGGATTTACATTATATCTTATGGAAAATATTGCTTCGACTTTAGGCCTAGCTCCTGGAACGGATTACGGCCGAAACTCGGGGTTCCACTGTATATTAGAGCCAATTTCCTCTATTCTGTTTATTACAATATACAGTACACTACTGTATAAACATTTAAAAATATACCAGAAATGTTATAAATGGTGCAAAGGTGATATTAAAACAATATCAAAGATGGTTGACACAAACCCACTACCATTATAGTATAACCTTGCTTAGGAACAAATTTGTTTACCGACGTGGTCTTAGGAACGGAACTCAGTCATTAAGTGAGGAGGCTGTACTTTCCAGTGTTTGTCGGTATTTATTACCAAGGTACACACCATGGTTCACAGTCCTGGACTGACACACATGTTCAAGATTTTCCCTCCAAATTCTAGTTCTGTATCCTTATATACTTTATTGTTGTATGATCCATACATATTTAATACGTACTGTACTTATTTTTTATTATACTAGTAATAATATACTAATGTTTAAAGTAATTTATACTTAGATTAAAATAAATCATAATACCTAGTCTGGGACTGGGCCACAGGGATATGGGGAGGAGGCAGTGACCTCCATAATTAATATAAGAGTACAGTAAGTCAACTTACAAACACACTGTGGACCTTCTGAATTGTGTATAATAATATATAAAAATGACATTATACACAATGATATAATAATGATATTATACACAATAGAGAAGATTCTCAATGTGATTGTAAGTCTAGGACTTAATGTACCCGTCTACAGTTAAAAAATCACTTAGAGGCCAAAGATTCTCAATATAAAGCAAACCTTCATTTCACATCCCGTTATTACTGTTACAAGACAGGTCTGTTCCTAGGTTGCCTTCCTCGTACCAAAATCATCGTCTGTTGTACATTGTATAAAGTTTATGGTATAAAAATATATTTATTCAATACTCTTTGAGATTAAAGTTATATGCAGAAAATATACAGATCAATTAAAATAATCATAAAATATATATATTAGAGATCAAGAGGTCATCAACATCATTAACACCTGTTAAGCTCTTATTTAAGGCCATGGAAATTTGGCAACGATAAAACATACATAGAGGGTTAAATATGTTAAGGGTTTAATTGTGAAAATATTTACACCTGCTGGAAACTTATGCATTAATGGCAAACTCTCTGTGTAACAGACTTTGATTTAATAGGTTTTGATAATGCAGGATAAAGTCCCCTGGGTCGACTGATCTGGAGACAACGTTTGTTTGTGACGGAATTGTCCAGTGTTGTTACAATCATGGCAAAACAATCTAATAAATGTCATGACCTGTACATAAAGTGTCTTTCTCCACATCTTGTCGGTATCACCATACCATTTGTCAATCTAATCTCTGTCCACCACACTCGTCATTACCAGTGACCTGCTCCCCTCTATTAGTCCATTAAATCAAAGATTTACTGTACACTGCAACATAGGTAAGGCATCTTACATTTAATCATAGTACAGCAGAATCCAGTGGATTTGGTTTCCATGGTTTCTGTTATCTGCGGTTTACTGTGGCCCGAAAATAACCCTTAATTTTGCTTAAAATGACCCTAAAGCACAAAAGTAGTCATTTTGGCATTTCTTCAAAGCTTGTGAGAAGCCGTGAAGTGCTTCCCACCACTGAAAAAGTGGTAACTCTCAATTTACCATGCATAATTTATCAATTAAACTTTATCGTGGGTATGTATGTAAACGAAACTGTGGATAGTTTGCTATCCACAGTTTCGAGTATTCATGGTAGGTCTCGGAACGTATCCCCTGCGGATACAGGGGAACTACCATACTACATATATTCAATAATTCTGAGTTAAATAACTCAACTTTCAGGAATAATACAAAGAAGATGTATGCTCTATCCTATTTGAGCTATAAGACTATAATTCTTAAGATTGAAAGAGTACATCACAAATCAAATAGTACATGGAAAGGCCTTAACAGTATATGCTATTCAATTTTGGATGGACTTTTTCAATCACTCACAAATAATCCACACACAAACAGAGGATCTTTTTAACTAGTGTCAGCATGCCTCTGGCAAGACAGCAATGGAACGAATGATGATGAAAGTGTTTCTTCCTTTTTTCGGGTCACCCTGCCTCAGCGGGAAATGGCCTGAGTTAACAAAAAAAAAAAAAAATTGTAAGATTTATGTATTTCTTTGCAATGCTTATACATAATGTGTGATTACAATTTTGATTTGTTAAGTACAAAGAAAGTCACTATCATGCCGGGGCATTTCGAGCAGACTAAACAGGATCTTTATAAGAGAACTTACTAATGATGTACATTATTATTATTATAATCAAATAGAAGCGCTAAACCACAGGGTTCTAATGATGTACAAACAAGGTCTCTCACCATTAATCCCACCGATCTTTGTAATGGACTGAAGAAGCCGCTGGCTGACAACATGTTTCCCCCAATAAAGATTCCCAAATGTTGCACAAGTGTCTTGTTCTTTAACTTGTCGTCAGGTTTCATAACCATTTTCAAGACAACCCTAACAATAGGCCGAGTGTTCGACTCACACTCTGAGGACGGAGGATCAAGTGTCCGACTCGCACTCTGAGGACGGAGGATCAAGTGTCCGACTCGCACTCTGAGGAAGGAGGATCAAGTGTCCAACTCGCACTCTGAGGACAGAGGATCAAGTGTCTGACATGCACTCTGAGGACGGAGGATCAAGTGTCCGACTCACACTTTGAGGACAGAGGATCAAGTGTAAAACTCGAACTCTGAGGACTGAGGATCAAGTGTCCAACACGCACTGAGGATGGAGGATCAAGTGTCCGACACGCACTCTGAGGATGGAGGGTCTAAGTGTCCTACTCGCACTCTGAGGATGGAAGATCAAGTGTCCAACTTGCACTCTGAGGATGGAGGATCAAATGTCCGACTCTCATTCTGAGGATGGAGGATCAAGTGTCCGACTCACAATCTGAGGATGGAGGATCAAGTGTCCGACTCACAATCTGAGGATGGAGGATCAAGTGTCCGACTCACAATCTAAGGACGGAGCATCAAGTGTCCGACTCACAATCTAAGGACGGAGGATCAAGTGTCTGACTCACAATCTGAGGATGGAGGATCAAGTGTCTGACTTGCACTCTGAGGACAGAGGATCAAATGTCTGACTCTCATTCTGAGGATGGAGGATCAGGCCTCCACCACCTCATGTGTCTCACGACCCACAGTGTTTTACCCCAGTAAAAAAATAAAACATCAATACAATTTTGCAATAAAAACACAAAAGATAATGTAATATAATCTCCCAAAAAAGCAAATACAAGAGAACTGTATACTTCAAGCATACAATACCAAAATTACAATAATACTAACAATATCTATCCAGTTATTATTACCACAATTGTTAAAATTAAATGCAGTTTTTTATATTAATGGTAAAAATAAAATAGACAGCCATTATAGAATTACATTACCGATTGGTATATTACACACTCGTATATAAATGTGCAAATTTTGTAATTGTGAGCAAATGCAGACCACCACTTGAAAATTCTATATATTTCCCAGAGAACAAAGGGATACAATATCATAACAAAGGGATATCGTTACAGAACAAGGGGATACTTTATCAGAGGCAAGGGATACTGTATCAGAAGGGTTACTATATCAGGGATACTGTATCAGAAGAAAGGGATACTGTATTAAAACAAAAGAATATTGTATCAAAGCAAAAGGATACAGTACCAGTACAATGGGATATTGTACTAGTACAAAGGAATACTGTACCAGTACAAAGGGATAATGTACCAGTACAAAGGGATACTGTACCAGTACAAAGGGATACTGTACCAGTACAAAGGGATACTATACAATTACAAAGGAATACTGTACCAGTACAAAGGGATACTGTACCAGTACAAAGGGATACTGTACCAGTACAAAGGGATACTGTACCAATACAAAGGGATACTGTACCAGTACAAAGGGATACTATACAATACAAAGGTATACTGTACCAATACAAAAGTATACTGTACCAGTACAAAGGGATACTATACAATACAAAGGGATACTGTACCAGTACAAAGCAATACTGTATCAGAACTTCTGTATTTCTAAAATTACTAAAAGCCCTCACAATGGACTTAGCCTCTGGAAAAACTGGACCCAAAATGTGGAAAAGACACTTGTGTCCACCTCCCAACATTTATAAAAAGAAATTTTTGACCACCAGTAGCCAAAATATTTTTGACCACCAGTAGCCAAAATAAATGTCCTGACCTATACACAAATATACTTTTTTCCACTATTTACAACCTGGACCCAAAAAATCTTTGGCACATGGTCAATTAAAATTGAAATAAGTCTATATAACATAAAGTACCATCAATAATTAATTTATGAAAAGTGCCTAAGTGTTAGTCACATTACACCTGCTGTCACTGTTCACCTAGTAGTAAGTAGGTACCTGGCTGTTAGTTGACTGGTGTGGGTCGCATCCTGGGGAAGAGAATTAAAAGATCTTAATGGAAAAACAAGCCAGAGTCTAATGACAGTGGCTTTACTGGCTTATCCTGGGTAACTAATTCTCCAGGTTAACAATCCAAACAAAATCGTCTACCTTCTAGTGTCGTGGAAGATGTGGCAACAGTGGTGGTGGTCAGCCATATAGCCAATAATATGCTATTAAAATCTACAGTTAGCAACAAAAATTTTCATTTGCTTAGATATAATATTGCACTAGTTGCAGTTCAGAGGGTCATTCCAAGTGAGAGGTCTACGCACTTCTGGCAAGACAACAATTAAATAATGAATAAAAAGGCATAATACCATGACTGGATACACAAATAACCCGATGCAGAAGCTTATGATGACATTTCAGTCCGACTTGGACCATTTACAAAGTCACACTGACACAAAAGCGAGGGAGTCAGTATATATATATAGGCGAGGTGGACAGGGATGGGACCAAGAGAGGAAGAAATAGTAGTAGTAGTAGTAGTAGTGGTAAGGTTAGTAGTAAAAGTAGTAGTAGTAGTGGTAAGGTTAGTAGTAAAAGTAGTAGTAACACTACTACTACTTCCACTACCAGCATTACCTCTACCACTACTTTTTCTTCCTCTCTTGGTCCCAGCCCTGTCCCCCTTGCCTACATATATACTGGCCCATCCTACTTCGTATTAAGTGTGACTTTGTTTACTATTGAGTAAGTGATGGTGAATGTGTTTCCTTCTTTGGGTCATCTTGGTGGGAAAATCTTATGGAGTAACAAAAACAGACACAAATCCATTTGTTACACACAACAGAGGGTGTAACTGAAAAGATCCATGACTAAATACGTATGATCTTGAGAACCCAGTAAATTTTAAAAGGGTCATTACAAACAGGGCATTTGGAATACAATTAAAATTTTGTGATTCTTAAACTCCAGTAAGATCATATGTGAAAACCAGGGGTGACTCTAGTAGAAGCTTTATGTTAAGTAAAAGGACACAAATGCAACTAATGTGACATTTTATTGTGGCAACGTTTCGCTCTCCAGGAGCGAAACGTTGCCACAATAAAATGTCACATTAGTTGCATTTGTGTCCTTTTACTTAACATATTGTCGGTAATTCTACCAATATTATTAGAAGCTTTATGTAGGAAGGGGCTTAGGGGAGGCAATTTGGGAGGAAGAAGGGATGCTAGGGGTACTTGTCTTTAAACAGCGTTAATTTTTTTATTTTGGGCGACTTGAGGCTTCAATCTCTGCTGCCTCCTCGTCCTTAGTGCCACCCACAGTGATATCTAACCACCATTTGAACTATTTTTACAACAAACAACTCATTGTTAAGTTGGAACATGATGAGTGGAACTTCTCCACAAGTTGAGTACCTCCTGTCCAGGCATTATAGCAAACCTTGGTGACAAATCATTTTTTTTAACTCACTAGCTATCTTCCAGAGAGGTAGAATGACCCCAAAAAAGAAGAAACACATTCACCATCATTCATTTAATTACTGTCTTGCCAGAGGCATGCTGACATCACAGTTCAGATGACCCTTACAACTTCAACATCCTCAGCCCTTACCTCAATGTTACAAAATATAATTGTACAGATTAAAGAAAAAGGACCGTACTTGAAGCACTGGTATGGCACATGTACTCGAGATGTGACTGCAGTGGTGCACACCTCTGTCTCACGACTAGTGTACGGGGACATTCATCACGTATTGTGATGAATGGTCCACACGAATGTACCACTTAACATGAGGTAAAATAAATATTACTCCTTGTACTGCATAAGAACATCCAAACAAATTGCAATAACGTTGGCAGAATTACCAACATGTCAGGTAAAATTACAGTGGAACCTCAATTTTCATATGACCTAGTTTGTATGTACAACTATAGTTATTCTCTATAAAATGTATTTTTGTTAATATTTTTGGGTTTCTGGAACGGAGTAATTGGATTTACATTATATTTCTTATGGGAAATATTGCTTCTGTTTTCGTACGATTCGGTTTATCGTTAGACTTTTTCAAACGGATTAATCACAAAAACTGAGGTTCCGCTGTACTAAATTTTAAAATTACTAGATTTTAAAAGAGAAACTTTCATCATTCTTTTACGAACATCCTACCTCGGTGGGATACGGCTGGTTTGTTGAAAAAAAGAAAGTTAGGTAAAACAACATGTGCAGCTAATGTGATATTACAGTAAGTCCTCATTTAACATCGTCGATAGGTTTAAAAACGACATTTGACAAAACCACATCTCGCTCTCCATTGTCAAACCTCTTTAAAACTTGTAGTTTTGTTTTAATGTTACACTTTTTCTCTGCTTTTTGTGGCCATAGACATCAGTGGTACACAGTGCACCATTTGCACTCATTGCAACAGGGTTAAATCAAGGAATAAATGTTTGCAAAGGGAAAAGTGTAAGGAACACCTCCTACCATTACGCAGTTTAAAAACAAACAATAACAAATATGGTGGTGGACTCGCTGCGCTTTCATACCACATTGTTTATTGTTGTGCATTTGTATGATTATCGTATACTGTACTTTACAAATTTTTATTTTACAATATTCATTGTATTCATTCAATTTTTTTTCTCATCTGTGTTATTATGAAACGACGAACAAAATGATGTTATTCAAGGCCCTACTGTATATCATGGCAACGTTTTGCTCTCCGGTAACGGCTCAACAAAGCTCCTGGAGAGTGAAATGTTGCCACAGTAAATGTTGCATGTGTCCTTTTATCTAACATCAAAACAGAAGTTCAGTAAAGACACATGAATGCAAGGACACATAGTGCTTGTGTCAGATGTATCTTGTATGACTAGCACAGTTTGTTAGTAGACCCTCGAGGACTCATGAAATCATAACAACATGACCAAACAGATCAGGGAACTGGTAAGACTTGAACCCATGGCAGGTGAGTCCTAAAACTCATAGGTCAAGTGGTTAATGCACTGTCCTGTGAGTTTTAAGACTTCCTTGCCTTGGGTTCAAACCTCATCTGTTCCCTGATTGGATCCTCGATATAATGCACTTATAATGCTCATTGAATTAGAATAATGTTAAAATATAGTAGTTAAAAAACTTAAGTACTCTACTGTCTTCCTAATATACCTCTGTACACTCAACTTACAGATATATTGCAAGAAACACTGAAAATAACAGAGCTAAAAATACAATATACTCAGCAGATTTTGCCTATCACTTCATAAATCTGTCATACTGAGGTCAGTTATATAGTGAGGTTGACTGTAATACTGTAATTCTTGCAAGAGTCAAAAAATTTAATATTTTTCAACAGTTAAAGTGGAACCTGGGTTTTTGCATGCCCCAGCTTGCAGGTAAAACCACAGTTATTCTCTATAAAATGTATTTTTTGTTAATATTTCCCATAAGAAATAATGTAAATCCAATTAATCCGTTCCAGACACCCAAAAATATAAAAAAAAAAAGTACATTTTATGGAGAATGACTGTGATTTTACATGCAAGCTGGGACATACGAAAACCCAGGTTCCACTGTATAGTAAATTTGCTCATCAATCACAGTTTGCTATTAGTAAACAACAGGTGCAGGATAACTACAATGTAGACATAGGCCTCTTTGTTTTCAATACACTGACCGTCTCCCATTGAGGTAAAGTGGGATGACAGGATAGCCACTAAACGAATGATAGTGAATGTGCTTCCTTCTTTGGGTCACCCTACCTTGGTGAGAAACATCCAATGCAGTATAAATAAAAACTTACCTTAAAAATATATTGTTATAAACGTAGTATTGTTATAAACATAGTTTATGAAGGATGAGGTTAACCATAGAATTGATGAAGGAAAAAAGGGGAGTGGTGCATTGAGGTATCTGTGGAGACAAAAAACGTTATCCATGGAGGCAAAGAAGGGAATGTACGAAAGTATAGTGGTACCAACACTCTTATATGGGTGTGAAGCATGGGTTGCAAATGCTGCAGCGAGGAGGAGGCTGGAGGCAGTGGAGATGTCCTGTCTAAGGGCAATGTGTGGTGTAAATATTATGCAGAAAATTCGGAATGTGGAAATTAGGAGAAGGTGTGGAGTTACTAAAAGTATTTGTCAGAGGGCTGAAGAGGGTTGTTGAG